>JXTC01000206.1:352915-383945 GCA_002914845.1 Trema orientale
GGGAAACAAAATGCATTGTAATACATAGATGTTAATACTCGCATTTATGGGGACTTTTCACTATGATTCATGTATTTTGTTACTCAAAGAGATTTTTGAGTTAACGTTTGCACCAAGTGGGAGAATGTAACGTTTTAACATTACTAAGGAGTGGTACAAACGTATACAAACGTAAACAAACGGAAATGGCTATTGATGGCCATTGAAGCACCGTGGTAACCGGTTGAAACCGGTTTCGGTTTCAAAACTATGAACTGAGAGATTCTGATGGAAAACCTCTATAAATAGTGCTTGGGTCCTCTCACTGCTTAGTGTTACTACCATATACCATCAAAAACCGAAAGCAAGTGTGAGAAACGTGTTTAGAGCTTCCGCGTCAATTTTCTCTGTTTCGGGCAATGGCTGGAGGTTGGCCGATTCCTTGTTTTTTTTTATGTTACAATTGTGTTACAAACAAGTTTAGATCATTCTTTTGCTTTCAGATTTTTGGTACTAATTATTTAAATAGAAAGCTTTAAAATTTTATTGTTCACCCTACGATAGACTATTATTTGTTAGTGGCATCTAATTGCCCCTATTCAGAAGTTGTTTCAAAAAGTATGTTTGTATATACGTTTTCTATCAATTACAGGAAAAATTCTGGACTGATCCTAGTAGGTCTATTTCTAAGGCCTATGAGAGAATGGACTAGGCTATTTTTTCTCACAGCCCTGACTTAGGACGAGGAGGATCCACAACAATTACTGCTATTTTGATAAACAACCAAAAGTTGCGGATTGCCAATGTTGAAGACTCACGAGCAGTTCTCTCAAGGAGGGGGCAGGCAGCACAGATGAACATTGATCAAAATCCAACACTGAAATGGAAGCATTGGGAACCAAGGTAGCTTTGTCTCAAACATATCAGGTTCTTTGACTAAGCTAGAGGTCTATGGCATATGCACACGTTAGAATCTGCTTTGCATTTCATTTGGTGGAATATTGTATTTCTTTAAATATATTATTGGTCCATGCATTGATCCAAATTATGATCAAAGTACTTATTAAGGTGTTCTAACTGCATTGTAATTAGACTCTATATTAAGAGCATAGCTTTAGTTTGTGTGATATCACTAGGTCACTTAGAATAAGTTAAGGCTTAAGATTAAGCGATGAAGACGTTGATACTCTCAAAGCCTTGATCCAAGTTTTAAAGGTACATAGGTCTAATTGGATATCTTGATTGACTTGAAGTAGATTATATTTAGTCATGAGTTTATTTTAGTCCTTTCCCCTTGTTGTTTTTTTCCCTAGGTTTTGTACAAATCACTGAACAGCCTTTTGAAATAAACTACTTATATTGCAATAGTATAAATATTTCCTGAACTTGATTATCGGTCTTTCGCTTAAACAACTCTTAACTCCATCCTCCCCTACATTCCTAAGTGATGATGAAGAGGTTATTCACCTATAAATCAAGTACCTTTTAAGCTCAAATAGTTGTGCATTTTCAAGCATCTTTGTTAGTTTGATGTGTTTTTCTAGATTTCGTAAATAAATGAGAATAGAGGTGAAATTATAGTACAAATGGGAGTTTCAAAGCAATTTGGATCAAGTCAGATCTGAAAAAGGCGAGCTGAAGCGAACGGTGCAAGAGGGGCGCATGGAGAATCGGAGAGAAAAACACATAAAATTCCTAGAGGGAAATAGCTTGAAGTTGGAGATTTTTGAAGAATACTTAAGAGAGTTTCTTGAATAATTGAAGGCTTAAAACTCATCTCCATAAGTGTTTTTCTTTTCCTTTCTCTCACCTTAATCTCTCTTGAAATTTGTATTGAGTATTTTGTATGAATATTTTGAGATTTATGAATTTCTTGATGAGATTAGTTTTGGATTCTATTATGTTTAGTTGGAAATTATATGCTATAATTTGATTTATCCTTTTTACACTTTATTTGGATTTTTTTGTTATTGAATTAAATTCAATCTTTGATTCATTTATGACTCTCTTTGCTTATTGTTTCAAATTTATTTGGCCAATGAATCAGTTGAACTTAGGTTGTGATTTTGATGCTTGGGAGAGATTGACTTCATAAATCAAATTTGAGAAATATAGTTTAGGTTGTTATGAGAGCTAGAGGAGATCAATGCCTAGATAATCATTTAGAAAGTCTACGTTATTGTGAGATCGGGAGGTGAGCGATACCTTAACTTCTATTTCATGGCTTAGACTTAATGAACACTTAATTAAACGGGCTAGATAGGGATATTAACTTAGGTTAATTAAGCATATTATCTCATTTGACGCTCGGAAAACATAACGAGGTTAGATTAGATCCCTCGATTAGTTAATTGAGTGGAATTAGGCCATTAATTACTTAATTTGACGAACTTAGGAATAATTAGGTGAACTCAAGTCCTTAGTACATTAGTGCATAATAATTTCTATATTTTATTTTACGTATTTCTTTTTATCTTTGTTCTTATTTATTTTACTTTAAATTTATTTGGTTTTGATGTATAAATAAAGTTAGGTTATGATAATTTTAGTACTTAATAAAAAATCTAAAACTCAATCTTTGGGATCGACCCTTCTTATCGTTATACTAGTTAATTCTAGATTTAACGAAAACAAGTTAAATAAGTTAATAGGAGAAGAATTATAAATATTTAATTTGATAATTGTGTTCTAATGACAAAACGTACTTCTATCACTAAGTCCAATCTTGAGCTTGCCTCCATGAACTTTCTTTAGCCTTTTTTTAAAAAAATTATTATTAATATTTCTATCATTGTAGATCTTATAGTTTGTTAGTGCCAATGCTTTATTCTCTACTGGAGCTGGATTTTATAATCAATGAACATGTTAGACTAGAATACCTAAACATGTTCATTGATTATAAGTGCAAATATGGCTCGTCTTACAAAGAAAAAGAATTGTGAACAATTTAATTCAATTAATGGTGACATTAAATGTGATGGAAAATTTGTTGCCTTTCCAAATGTTTATCATCATTAGTAGGAGGCATTTATGCTTAAAAAGAATAAGAGATGAAACTTCTTTTCATAGACATCAGATAGGCTAACTAAATTATAACTGAATGATATATGATAGTGACTTAGCATGTTTAGAGAGCACTAGTATAGATAGGAGAATATTTATAATTTTCTCGCAGATTTTTAGAACTACTGGAGTTTGAAAAAGACCAATAATCTAGATATTGAAAAAATGGTACCTATAATTTGTTTATACATTACATCTCATAACGTTAAGAATAGAATTATTAGAGGACAACTTGCTCGTTTGGATGAAACAATTAGTGTTGTCTTAAGTGTCATGCTATGCCTTCGTGAAGTATTGTGAAAGAGGCCAGAGCCAATTTTTAATAATTCAATTGACGAAAGGTAGAAATGGTTCGACAATTTAGTAGGGGCACTAGATGATACTTATATTAATATCCATATCCTAGCATCAGATATGCCAGGTTCAGGATCAGTAAAAATAAAATTGCTACTAATGTATTAGGGGTAGTATCACAAGATATACCATTTATTTATGTCTTACCTAAATGAGAGGGTGCAGTTGCTGACTCTAGAGTTCTACGAGATGCTATATCTAGGTTGAATGAGCTTAAAGTTCCAGAAGATAAGATTCTATTTCTATTAATGACTACTACTTATAGTACTTTAATTATACCATATCTATTTACTCACAATATTTTTAAGTGATTTGTTGGAAATTACTATCTATGTGATGTCAGATATCCTAACAATGAAGGCTTTTTAAAAATATATAGAGGATAATACTTTCATATAAAGAAGTAAGAAGAGAATAAGGAGTGGAGACCCATTGGTCAGTATGGTACGTGAGTCGGTAAAAGAATTTAGTAAGTTATAACTACTAAGGTGATAATATTGGAGGACTTACTGATTGCTTTCTATCCTACTAGAAGTCTGAAAGTATTTGATGGACTGACAAATGATCAACGAGTTAATGTCGGCCAAATTCTTGTCCAAAATCAAGTTAATACCGACTATTTTTTCATCTCGGATGTGAATTCAAGCTTGGCTTTCTTATGGGTTTGCTTTTGGTTATCTATCGGAAAACAATTTTTGTGATTACTTTGAAAATTTTAATATCTTTCATGAATTAAGATATAACTTTCGAAGTTGTAACATTATATCATACTTACAAACTTTGTTGACAACTTTAGATAATTTTTGAAGTCATAATGTTATATCATTCTTATAAACTTTGATGATAACTTTTAGGAAGTTTGACATGCTTATTATACGATGTAGGATTATATCATTTTTTTATAATTTGTAGCCTTTTTTTTTTTAATTCCATTTGGTGGTTTGTTGTCATTTTGTTCAATGAATGGTTGGTCACCAAAGAAATTGACTTGATTGGTTATAGGCAGTCATTGTTAATACAATTGTTTTTAAGGCTCAAAAGTTTATAAGCCTTAATAAAAATTTCCATTTATCACATTTATATATATTTATTTGATCTATGATAACAAACTGAGAATAGAAGAATAAATGTAACTTACTTTTTTGGAGTCAAGTCAACTAAAGATTGAATGTTTAAGAAATATTCTCTAAAAAATAAACTAAGGTTGTTGGTAGACAATTGAATTTTATAATTATTTAAAGAAAATGTTAATTTATTATTTTTTAAGAAATTACGAAAAATATGTACATTCCTATATGCAATCGAACATAATTGTTTGACATTCTCAAGAATCAGGAAATAGATTCCAATGCACAGCCAAATACAATATTCATGTATCTGAACAATCACATCACTCTTTTTCAATGTTTATATCAATCTAAATCTTGGAACTCCTCATACAAAATGGCCTCTAAGTATTACACACAATAAAGAGACCTTATTCCTTGAAATCCAATATATAGTATAATAGGGACACACATTTTTGTCTTACTTGACGCCCTGCTTAATAGCAACAATCTATTAATAACACCCCCATTTATGAGTTGTGGAATAATATATATAAAAATGATATATATATATCTATTACTATATAATAAGTGTGAATATATTTCTATTCCTCTTTCTGAGTTGTATACTTCAACATTTATTTTATTTCTTATTTTTGTCCTTATTTATTTATTCTTAATCATGCAAAAGATTTATAATATATGAAATATTTAACATGAAAAATTTATTGCTTTGTAAAAATAATATAAAAAATAAAATATCATAATTACTTTAAATAAGAAATAAATACTTTCACCAAATATAAATTTTAAATCATTTTAGATTAATATTATGACAAATTAAAATTTCCTTTGCTATCAGTCAATTTTCTTTTTAGATGTTAAAAGTTAACACAAGACCTAAAAGTTTCTTTAGCTAAAGGATTAAAAAATAGTAATACTCTCTTACTAATTATTTCAATTAAAATATGTGTTATTATCTTATTTCAATATTATTAATTTAAATATATATATATATATATATATATATATAAGAGAGACTCAAATATTAATTTTATAAAATCATTACCGATAGATATAAATAAAAACATTACTAATAGGTAAAAACACTACTAATAGGTATAATCATTTCATTCTTTGTTTCCTATTTTTAAAATTTTCTTTTCATGAGAAATTATCTCTCTTGTTTTTAATGTAGCATTAACTTTCTGTTATTTATTTATTTATTTTATGTAATGTTTTTGTTAACATTTTTGTCTTTTCCATTTAAGAAGTTTTTTTTCAAGGGATTATATTTAGACCACCTATTCAAATATAAGCATCCCTTTTAATACTTTTTAGAATTAAAAATATATCCAAATAGAAAATTCCCATTATAGACAAAACAATTTATAATGTGCATCCCAAATAAAAACCTGTGTATTAAAACTTTTGGTCAAAAAGAGTTCGAGAATATTTTTTTTAATTGGAAATCTATTAAAAGGCTCCAATTTCATTCACTAACTATTGTTTTCGATTGTAGAAGTGCCTATGATGTAGTTGCTTTAGAATCAGGGCCCCTATCCCTCCCTTCATAATTATCAAACTAACGTCCAACATGTAAATTCATCAAACTAACGTCAAATTGAGTTGAAAACGACTCAATTCTACCCAAAAATGAGACTACGATATTTAATTAGGTCAAAAAACGACCTATCTCACTGGATGGGCCAGCGATGTGGTGCCAGGAATCCAGCTCTGAGGCGCCAAGTTTTTTTGTTTTTGGCGCCATTGTGCCAAGTCGAGTTGCTGAAATATAATTTGGATAACGCAAACTTGATGCGATTTTCAGCGTTCTTCAACCTTGATCTTCAAACTTTATGACCTAAAACTCAGAATTTAACCTTCAAACGCTTAATATCTCCACAAAATCATATAAATTTCACAAATCATTTATGTAATATCTAACCTTAGAAAGCCAAATAAGAAAATATAATGAAAACTAGAGACATGCATGATTTTTCCTAATAATTTAACATGATTCCTGTATTGATACCACTTGTTAGACATAATCATAGATTGACAAAACCTAATACAATCCTAGAAACATTCATATCAAATTATCAGGAAGAGGTTTGTTGAGAAATTATGACTAACCTGTGTTCATATCAAGGGGACAGTGATGATCACGAAGGGGGAAGTAATTGAATGATTGAGAGCTTGAGGGTTGATGATCTTCTAAATCTTTTTGAAATCAATGGGTTATCTCTCTGTTGATGAAGCAAAGAAGAAAAGCGTACATGTTTGATTTGACTCAGGGATCAAAATCCTATAGTTTACTTTATATAATAATCTAATTGAGACTCCATCAGTCAGAATTGGGTTAGTAATAGGTATCCACATATTATAAAGCCTATACCCTGTTAATAATTTTTTGATCTCACATTTAGATCACTAATTAGCCCCACTTAAATAAGACAACCTGTAGTTTATATAATTGTTATCAAATTCATATAAGCCCGTAAATAAGAAATTAAAACCCAAAACATTGTATAATAGCAGTGTCTCTCTCAAAAAATAAAATAAAATAAACTTATATGGTAGTTGACCACAATTGGAAAATTAAACTATTAATTTATCCTCTACGGAAGTTTTATATTTTGATTAGATTTTAATTTAAGTCAAGTTATGAATATACAAAGTACTTGAGGTGATGAATTTAGAACTTCCTTATTCAATTGCAATTTTTTTTAATAATAAATGTAAATTATAAGTCTAATGTGGTATATGTCATGGGAGTCTCGCCTCAAGCATGGATCATGTGCGTGTGGTGCCTGATACCCCGGGCCAACTTTCCCACTAGGAATGTGCTCATAAATATATTGACTGGTTTTGCTCTACCTTAGGCTCCTCAGAGGAACGGCTCCAGCTCCCAACCAGATTGTGCAGGAGTGGTTTAGTCCCATATCGATCATCCCACGACGTTATACCACACGCATCTCTAGAGTTATCTCACCTAGTTAACAATGCCTCTACGCAGTTTGTACCTGCATACCGAGACAAGGGATAATAATATGATTATAATTTATATAGTAATAGGAATATTTGTCATATTTACAATGCAAACTACAATAGCATTTAGAAATTGGAATATAATTTTTAATTTATATCAAAACCCTAGAAAAAATATAATCTATTCAATCCTGATATTTTTGTTGTATGTGCTAATATTCTTCATAAATTTGTTCTTATAGAACTATAGATATATTTTTCATGTGATTGTAACATGTTATATTCTTTTCGGTTCTGTATAATTCGTAATATTTTATTTTATCCTTTTGTCTCTTTATTTTAAAAAAAATGATTTCTACACTTTTTTTTTTTAAACAAAGCAACAAACAATATTAAGTGAACTATTTTCCAATTTTTTTTTTTTAAAATACTCATCCATAGAGCGAAAATCATTTAGGAAAAGTACTTAGAATTTTCTACAAAAATTGTAAAAAAGAGAATAGGTGAATGTTACTTATGATAACAGTTTTATCTAATTCATGGAGTAAAAACAAAATTTTTTAATTGAAAATTCAAAATTCTCTCTTTATTTATTTATTTATGTATTAGACTTTGGATACGGTCCATTTACATATTTTGTCCCTGAACTAAGGAGAAAGTCTCATTTTAGTCCTTAAACTTTAAATTGTGCCTTATTGGTCCTTAGATTATTAAAAATGTGTCATCAACTGGGGCTAGCTCAGTTGGTCCAAGGTTTGAGGGTTGTGTGTGTGTGTTTGGGAGGGTCAGGGGTTCAAACTTTGGTAGTGTGTGTGTGTCATTTTTTAAAAAAAAAATTATTAAAAATGTGTCATTTTAGTCCTTTTTTAATATTTTGTTTGAAACTTATAAGAATGATTATATAAGTTGCATTTCTCATTTGTATTAGTGATTTTAACACAATATCATATTTTGGACAATTCTACATTGGATTATCATTTTTCAAACGAAATCAATTCATGTTTTATTTTCTTTACAGTGCTAGAGAATGCATCTAGATATAAAGTAAGTATAACAAAATAGTAAAGTTGTTTTAAAATTTAAGTACAAAATGAGAATTTTCTTATAGTTTTGGACCAACAACTTCATTTATCCTTGTTAATTCATAATGGAAAATGTTTTATATTGGCACAGGTAATGGGACAGGTGTTGAACGGACTACAACCGAGTCTATGTGCTTGTAGGTAGGTATATTTCTGCAGTTTCTGTTTATTCCTTAAACCCTTGCAAAACCCTTGATTCTTATTCCCTTCATCGAGCCCGCTCGATCGAACGACCGACCGATCATGTGGAAGCGGCTCCAGTTGGTGAAGGACAATGCGTCTTCTCACCCCAAAACTTGGATCGCCGTCGGAATCGGCGTTGCCGGAATCGTCATTTTTGCCGAGACTCGCCGCCGGAGGAGAATCGCCATCGGAGCTCATCTGATCGGTAATAAAGAGGATTTCGGCGCTTTCTTGGAGCGCTTCGAACTCCTTCCCTTCCCTCAGCCTCCTCCCCCTGCTGCCAGGCTTTCCTTAGCCGGCCTCAGCTTCGCCATTAGCGACATGTCTGTATCTCTTTTCTAATCTGTCAGTTCTCGGTTTTATTTTATTTTATTTTTTAATAATTTTTGAATTGGTTTTGGATTGTGGCTTTGGTTAGATTTGAGGTGAAAGACCACTTGACGGGGTTCGGGAATCCCGATTGGCGGAGGACTCATGAGGCGGCTGAGAAGACGGCGTTGGTGGTAACTGCTCTGTTGAAGAATGGAGCTAAATGTGTTGGTAGGACTGTCATGGACGAGCTTGCTTTTGGGTAAGGCCGATAAATAACCTCTCTTTCGAGCTCGAATATACTTAATTACGAGGAAAGTAGAAGGGAAGAGAAATCTTTGTAGCTATCTATTGTTATTGTTATTTTAAGAGTTTGAGAAATTGGATTTTGGTTTTAGAATAACTGGGGAGAATGTGCATTATGGCACACCTCTTAATCCGCAAGCAGCTTCGTGCATTCCGGGTGGTTCATCTAGTGGTTCTGCTGTGGCTGTTGCAGCTGGCCTTGTTGACTTTGCTATCGGTAAGCTCAGCTGGTATTTTTCTAGATTAATGTGTACCCATTTGGCTATAGTGATGTTATATTAACATATATGTATTTTTTTGCTCTGATGTTATATTAACATATTGGCTTTGGTTCTTGTTCTCTTGGAGATTTGTGTTCAGTTTTATTGTATTGCCATTTTATGGATTAAGGGGAGTTGTGTTCAGTCAAATTCAACTTTCCTGAAAACGTAGGTCTTATCCTCACAAAATCTTTATCTGGGTGTTGATTTTGAGCTGTGCTAGTTATTCACGTGCCCATGCTTGTGTTCTTTCTTTTCTTTGCTGGAACATACTTGTCTTTTTTCAAAAAATAATTTGTGCAGTAAATGGCGTCTTTACTTTTTCTTCTCATTTCCCTATAATCGCAAGGCTTTTCACACGCACAAGCACACACACAATATGGTCCGCGTCTTCTCTCCAAGTTGGTTTTTATATTGCCCTTAATTTTCCAGATTGAAGATTTTTCATAAACATAAATTGCCATTCTAATATGTTATGTAGGATGTATGTATCTATATGTTGGCAGATCAAAACAATCTGATTTGATTAGATTTTATCAATTAGGAAGATTTTTTAATTCAATTATCAAATCTCCTATTATTAATCTTTTCCGATAGACTAGGATTAGTTTTTATTTTTAATAACATCAGATTTGGTTGTTACACCAAATCTGTCATGTTTTTAGGAAGATCTTTTCCTTTATTTTTGATTAGTCAGCCCGTTTGGCTGTTGAAGTATATTTAAATGTAATTCTGCCAATAAATAAAATATAGCAGATTATATTTGCTCCAATTTTGCTTTCATGGTATCAGAGCAGGTCTCTGAACATTAATTTATCTGCCAAACCTAATGGGGATGGCTAGCGGAAAAGAAACCTCATCCGAAGTTACCTCTGGTTCATCCGGAGCTGTCAATCCCAGTCCAACAATCGGATTTGAAGCTCCAACTCAGCCAATCACAAGTCATAAGTTCAATGGCCAGAACTCTGACCAATGGTCCCACTCCGTGATGATTTTCATAGAAGGAAGAGGAAAAGAAGATTATCTCACTGGTGATGCCATACAACCAGATAATAAAGATCCAAAGTTTAAAGCTTGGAAAATAGAAAACAGTATGGTTAGATCATGGTTAATCAACTCCATGACTAAGGAAATGGGTGAGAACTTCATGTATTACAAAACTGCAAAGGAAATGTGGGATGCAATGAAGCGGAGCTATTCAAACAAGGAAAACACATCAAAAATCTTCGGACTCAAGGGTGCTTACGTGACCTTCACCAAGGAGATCTAAATGTAACTGAATATTTCAACACTCTATCACGTCACTGGCAGTAATTAGATATTTTTGTTATAAAGTAGCATGGCATTGTGCTGAAGATCGCAAGCTGTACAAGGAGATAGTGGAAAGAGATCAAGTCTACAAGTCTTGGTCTGAATAAAACCATGGATGATGTTTGTGGGAGGATCCTAAGTATTAAGCCTCTACTTGATGTTCGTGAAGTATTCTCAGAAGTTAAACAAGAAGAGAGCCGAAAGAAGGTGATGTTGGGGAACCTCAACAATGATACAACGATTTCAATATTAGATGCTTCTGCTTTAGTTTTCCAAGGGCCACAATTCAGCAACGAGAATCCACAAAGAAAGAGCTGACCTCGGTGTGATCATTGCAAGCAACTTGGACATACCAAAGATACTTGCTGGAAAATTCATGGAAAACCAACAAACTGTACTCCTTGGAAGCCGAATGAAGGGAAAAGCTTTCAAGTCTCACAAAAGAAACCAGGAGTAGATCTTTCAACACGACAACAACCACCAAACTCTAGCAACTCTATCGTCTTCTCACTCCAACACCATCACCACCTATACCGAATCCCAATGCAGGACTGTGCACCATATCACACAATGGTAACCATACATCCTTAGTCTCTTCGGTTCATATCCAAGAATGGTGGGTCATTGATTCCGGTGCCTCCAATCACATAACATGTTGCTTTAGTCAATTTTTTTTTCCTATACTCAGTGTTCTAGTTATACTAAAATAAGAATAGCAGATGGGTCCTTAGTTACTATTGTTGGAATAGGTTCAAAAAAATTTTCTAAAGATCTTATTCTTCACTCTATTCTACATGTTCCAGCTTTAAAATGCAATCTGATGTCCATTAGTAAACTCTCACGTGACAATAACTGTGCCGCTAATTTTCATTCTTCCATGTGTCAATTTCAGGATCTATCATCGGGAAAGACGATTGGCAGTGCTAGAGTCTATGATGGGCTTTATTTTCTTGAGAACATAGAGTCTAAGGGTAAACAAGCACTTGTGTCCAGAGTGTCGTCTGTTTTAGTTTCTTCTGATAGAGAAATAATGTTGTGGCATCATAGACTTGGCCACCCCAGTTTTTCATATTTAAGGTTCTTGTTACCAACTTTGTTTAAGAATAAAGAATCTATTTCATTTGTTTGCGATATTTGTCAAATTACAAAACATACTCGGATTCCTTTTTTACCAAAGCCATATGAACCTTCCATGCCCTTTACTCTAGTTCATAGTGATATCTGGGGTCCGTCTAGAATAACTACTTTGAATGGAAAACGATGGTTTGTCACCTTTATTGATGATCATTCACGGGTAACTTGGGTTTATTTGCTTAAAGAGAAATCTGAAACAGTCAAAATTTTCAGAATTTTCACAACATGGTTCAAACCCAGTTTCACAGAAAAATTTTAGTTCTAAAAACAGACAATGGGGATGAATATTTCCAATCTATTTTGGGCAGTTATCTTGGTCAACTGGGAATTGTTCATCAAAGTTCTTGTGTTGACACACCACAACAAAATGGAGTTTCTGAAAGAAAAAATAGACATTTGCTAGAGGTGGCTCGTGCTCTAATGTTCACTATGAATGTACCCAAATATTTGTGGGGTGATGTTGTTTTAACCGCTACTTTTCTTATCAATAGGTTACCCAGCCGCATCTTGAAACTCAAATCTTCTCTATTAGTTCTTACAATCCAAATTCCACATCTTAACACTCTCATCAATAACCTTCCCCTCAAAACCTTTGGTTGCACTGTATTTGTCCATATCATTCTCAACATCGTTCTAAACTCGATCCCAGAGCTATAAAAACGATATTTCTTGGGTATTCTCCAACGAAGAAGGGATATAGATGTTTTTGCCCTAAAACAAAAAGGTCTTTTGTTACCCGCGATGTCACATTCTTTGAAGAAATACCGTATTATTCCCAAACTTCGCTTCAGGGGGAGAATAGGGACAAAGAAGCTCATTTATGGGAATGGGACAGTACATCAACTCCACCATCTTCATTAACTTCACCATCTCAATCACCAACTCCACCATCTCAATCACCATCCATACCACCCATAGCTGCCGAAGATCCATTGCCAACCATAATCGAAACTCCAACTCCAATTCCAATTCTACAACCAATAGATGAAATTGGAAGGGACACTTTTATTCCGAATCAGCAAGAGCTACGTGTTTATGCTCAAAGGAAAGGTTCTCAAGAAAATAATCCTCTCACTGGCACTATGAATTGTCCAGAATCGGAATCTATGGTAGATCCATCATCCTTAGGTAATCCTGTAGTTGATCGTGATATGCTAGATGTGCCTATTGCTCTTAGAAAGGTGTTAGGTCTTATACAAAACATCCTATTTCTAAATCTGTGTCGTTTGATAACCTATCACCCTTGTTTCGTGCCTTCACTACAAATCTCTCTAGGATTGATGTTCCCAGGACAATTGAGGAGGCTTTGACTGTCCCAGAATGGAAGGCTGCTGTACTAGAAGAAATGCAAGCTCTTGAGAAAAATGAGACTTGGAGTTTGGTGAAGCTTCCACAAGACAAGAAAGTGGTTGGATGCAGATGGGTATTCACAGTTAAAGTCAGACCAGATCATTCAGTGGAGTGGTATAAAGCCCGACTGATGGCAAAGGGCTTTGCGCAGACCTATGGGATAGAATACACAAAGATGTTTGCTCCAGTTACAAAACTGAATACTGTTCGAGTCCTCCTATCACTAGCAGCAAATTTGGATTGGCCTCTATATCAACTTGATGTGAAGAATGCTTTCTTAAATGGAGAGTTAGAGGAAGAAGCCTATATGAGTTTCCCACCTGATTTCTATGAAGACAAACAAGATAATATTGTGTGTCGTTTGAAGAAGTCTTTGTATAGTCTCAAGCAGTCACCAAGGGCTTGTTTCGAGAGATTTTCTAGGGTAATCAAGGACAAGCTGATCATACTCTCTCTGTTAAATAGTCTTCGAACAAGAAAGTCATAGTTTTGATTGTATATGTAGACGACATAATACTCATCGGTAATGATTTTCAAAAGATGGAAGAGATTAAAAGACTTATGGCAAGAGAGTTTGAGATCAAGGACCTGGGAACCCTTAGATATTTCCTAGGAATGGAGGTTGCAAGGAATAAAAAGGGAATCTCCATATCACAAAGGAAGTATACAATGGATTTGTTAGAAGAAACAGGAATGCTGGGTTGCAAACCTATAGACACAAATTGAACCAAAAGGAAAAAGGGAAGTGACCAAAGGAACTCCAGTAGACACATATAGATATCAAAGATTCGTGGGAAGGCTAATTTATCTCTCACACACTCGGCCTGGCATTGCATTTGCAGTTAATGTAGTCAGCCAATATATGCATTCACCGTGCGAAGGACATCTTGATATAGTCTATCATATATTAAGATATCTCAAGAAAAATCCAAGAAAAGGACTATTTTTCAGGAAAAATGAGGATAGAAAAGTTGTCTACACAAGTGCAGATTGGGCAGGTTCTGAAAAAGATAGAAGGTCAACTTCTGGATACTGTACTCAGCTTTGGGGAAACTTGGTTACTTGGCATAGCAAAAAACAGACCGTAGTTGCAAGGAGCAGTGCCAAGGCTGAATATAGTGCTATGGCACATGGTATTTGTGAGGTAATCTGGATAAAACGAGTGCTGGAAGAATTAAGGATTGAGTGTGAGTTCCCTATGCAGCTCTATTGCGACAACAAGGCCACAATCAGCATAGCACACAATTCGATTCATCATGACAGAATCAAACACGTGGAAGTAGACAGACATTTCATCTCAGAAAAAATTGAGAGTGGAATAATCAGTGTAGAATACATTCCTATAAAGCAACAAGTGGCTGATATTCTCACAAAAGGATTGCATGGACCAACATTTGAATTTCTAATACACAAGCTCGGACTCATAGACATCTACGTCCAAGCTTGAGGGGAGTGCTACAGATCAAAACAATCTGAGTTGATTAGATTTTATTAATTAGGAAGATTTTTTAATTCAATTATCAAATCTCCTATTATTAATCTTTTCCAATAGACTAGGATTAGTTTTTATTTTTAATAAAATCAGATTTGGTTGTTACACCAAATCTGCCATGTTTTTAGGAAGATCTTTTCCTTTATTTTTGATTAGTCAACTCATTTGGCTGTTGAAATCTATTTAAATGTAATTCTGCTAATAAATAAAATATAGCAGATCATATTTGTTCCAATTCTGCTTTCAGTATATGTATATATGTATGTATGTGTTTTCACTTTTCATGCTGCCATTTGATCACTCTAATTTTTTTATTTTTCTAGGTATTGATACAACTGGATGTGTAAGAATCCCAGCATCATTTTGTGGTATATTTGGATTTCGGCCATCTCATGGAGCTGTATCTGCAATTGGAGTTTTGCCTAATTCTCAAAGTCTGGACACCGTTGGTATGTCAGGAACTGAGCTATTTTTCCCATTTACTTCTAAATTTATTTATTTAATCCTTCACTTTCTTTTCTTTATTCCGTTTGATGTTTATCTTTTAGGATTATTTTCCCATGATCCCTCTGTTCTACATCGTGTTGGGCATGTCTTGCTTCGATTGAATTCAGTGGAACCTAAAAGGGCTAGACGCCTTATTTTTGCGGATGATCTTTTCCAGCTATCTAAGATTCCTACACAGAGGACGGTACAAGTTGTTAGCAAAGTTATTGAAAAACTATCTGGGTGTAAGTTGGAGAACTTTTTGATGTCTCAACTATCAATCATGTTTTAATTTCATTTTCTAAATGTTTATCGTTGTCATCCAAAATAATAACAGTAAGAACCATAAGAGGAAAGAAAAACTATTTTGTACTTTCCATGATTTATCTATCTTCATAATGTGACAGTGGTGTCGTATTGTTATGATAAAAGTTAAGTGATTATGACTCTGTGGTTGCTCTCTCTTTTTTTTCTTTTTTTTGGTTGTGCAGACCACGCACCAAAGCATGTAAATTTTGGAAAGTACATTGCTTCAAATGTACCCAGTCTGAAAGGATTTTGTGAAGTATCTACAAACCTTCAAAATGGAATATTGACTTTGAAAGCTCTATCTTTTGCAATGGTTTCATTGCGAAGGTATTCAAGAAATATACCTAATATATGTATATATTTATATCTTTTTAATTTGTGTTTATTGAATTCTACTGAACCAAGTAAGCTGATTTCTGCCAATATACGTACTTTAAAGTGTTGATATTTGCAGCAATGTAGCAAATTAGCAATTTTACTGCTTGGGGTTAGCCAATAGTTTTAGACTGGTTCTGATGTATTTACCTTAATATAAATTAATGTGGGAATTGATCATGAAAGAGACTAGCTAAGATAGGCTTTGTTTGGTTACTTTGTTTAGTAAAATAGCTACTCAAATGACTTGAAGAATGTTCCAGTAATGTTGTTAAGGTTAAACTTGCAAATACTAATCTTAGATCCCTGTATTGTGAAGGCACTGGTTCTTATACTTTTACACTGAAAGGTTTTTTCTTAACATGCCAGGATTGTCTGCTCTATTATGCTGCCAATATTCGTTCTAATGCATGTTGTAGAACTTCTGTAATGGCCTGTAGGTTTGGTTCTCTACTTTCAGTAACTTTTGTTACCATGCAATTCTTATCAGATATGAATTCAAATCAAACCATGAGGAGTGGATTAAATCAGTGAAGCCAAAGTTAGGACCTGATGTATCGGATCGTGTTTATGCGGCAATTAAGACAACATATGAGAATATAAAAGCCTTATATAAAGTTAGGACTGAGATGCGAGCTTCCCTTCAAAGTCTATTAAAGGTATTCTTTTTCTTCTGTTTAAATTTCTTATGTAAATTATTATTATAAGTATCAGTGCTTCTTTCTTATTTTTTTTTGGTAAGAAACTGAATTTTATTAGAAAGAAACAGAAAGTACAGGAAGATGATGAGAAATCATCAGAACTACAACCAAAGGCACTAGTCCCTTGTTAAAACAGAGAAAGGAATGTGATGTAGCACTAGGGAGAAAATAGAAGAAAGTAGAGGAAGAAGAGAAAGAAGAGAAAATTAGAGAACTGAGAGAATTTTAGGGAGAGAATGAGAATTGTAGAGAGAATAACTGATAGTTGTATTTCATAAATCAAAGTCTGAATTACAATGACAATGGAGAGGCTTATTTATAGATAAGCTTAGGACACGAACTAGGAAAGTAAACTAGAGCAAGCAATTGACATAAACTAGTAACTAATAACTAGTTACTTAAAATTAAAATAAATCTAATAAAATAAATTAAAATACCTTATTACTAGTTTCTATATTTGCGCCTAGTATAGATCCTTAGAGGCCTTCTAGATGCTTCATCATTTCCCTCCGGTTGAAAAGAACTCGACTCTGGCGAGTAATTCTCCAAGTAGTGTTCCAAGAGAATAGGATCAATTCGACGAAATTCTTCTTCAGTGATCCACGCATCATCAGTAGAAGGATGATCTTTTCAATGAACAAGAAATCTACGAAAACTACCATTGGAAGAAGTAACAAACTCATCTTCCAAGACATCCATAATGGCATCATCCGGAACAACATCAGTAGCAGGAATAGGAGGGACTTTTGTGGAAGGATGCGTCACAGACGAAAGTAGCACAGATAGTTCAAAAGTTCCAGGATACAGTGACAAATCAACGAAATTGAAGATTGGATTGATAGATAAAGCAGGAGGTAAGTCCAACATGTAAGCATTGGCACCAAATTTGCATATAACAAGAAAAGAACCGATAGAACGAGCATGCTACTTCTTCACAACATATTTAGGAAAACGCTCAGGTGCAACACGAACCATAACATAGTCACCTTCGTTAAACTCTTGATGTCGACGATGGAGATCCGCTGAAATATTATACTTTTCATTACTCAAAACAATTTTTCGTCGAATGTCTTCATGCAAACTATGAATATGATCGGCAAAATCTTGAGCTGAATTGGAAGGCTTATAATTAGTAGGTAAAGGAATCAAGTCAATAGGCTGGCGAGGGGAAAATCCAGTAACAATCTCAAAAGGACTCTTTCCAGTCGAGCGATTGACAAAATTATTATAGGCAAATTCAACAATAGGAAGAAGTAGATCCCGATTCCCAAGTTTATCACCTACCAAACATCGAAGCAAGTCACCTAAACTCTTAATCAAAATTGTTATGAGAATTCCCAAGTAGCAGGAATAGGAGGAACTTTAGTGGAAGGATGTTTGACATTTGATATCTTCTGAATGGTCTAGATAATGGTTTTTATGAGAATTTTGACAGTTCACAAGAAATTCTTAATCAAAATTGTTAGGACGTAGCTCCTCTAAAATGCTCATAAAAGAAAACATGGGGACCAGTACTAGAGGATTATTTTACTTTTATTAGCCTTCTTCCACATTTGTTGCCCTTACTTATAAAATTGAATGACCTTGTCCTATTAAACTCTCTTAGGAGTACAACTTTAGTGGCAGAGCACCTTATATAAAGAATATTTTATTAATGAAAGATAAAGCTACTTTAAAAACACAGAGAAGGAGGGATCCTCTTTGGAAGACATCAGACAAGGACGTCAAAATCACCCAGAACACGACAACTTAACAAAAGAAAACCTAGAAACCCGCTTAAATCTTCTTCATCCTTCCACCACAAGAAAAGGAAGAACAAAATAAAAAGGGTTAAATATGGTAATGGTGTTTGAATTATACTCATTATATTATTTTATCCCATGAATTTTCAACTTATATAATAATGGTTGAATTATGCAATTGTTATAGTAATGGCTCATTTGTTACAAATTGTTAGTTTTTTAACAAAAAATAGTCATGGACAAAACGTATAATTGGGCATTATTTACTTCCATGAGTCAGAATCTCGTTTTTAGCCATAATTACTAAATTGTGCGCTTTGCACAAGACAACTCATTTCTGTTAAAAATTTAACAGTTTATGAAAAAAGTGGTCATTGCTGCAATAATTGCTAAGTCTTGGTAGTCTACTATGTTAGTTAAATTCCGAATCTCATTCTTAACCACAGTTACCAAACTGTGCTCTATAATGACTTATTTCTGTTAAAAATTTAATAGTTTGTGACACAGTGATCATTATTGCAACAATTACATAATTCAGGGACCACTGAAAATTCAGGGGTAAAGTGGTACTACAGGTATAATTCAGGGGCTATTAATATGATTAACCCAAATTAAAAAATAAAAGAAAGAAAAAGATAAGAAAATATGTAGTATAATAAGATAGCATTAATCTTCACTATAGCCCAGCTTCGACTGCAACTAGCTGTCACTTCTGGCCGCCCATCACATGAAATCCAAGTCAACATTTAGCGGAGATCTCGGTTTAGAATAATCCAAAGTCGGCGGGTTTTAAATATGTTACTAATGCTTCTAATTCTTGGGGTTGTGGAAAGTGTGAAGCCAAGTTGTGTTGCTTAATTGAGCTTGTTAACACCGCCCCCCTCCCTCCCTCCCTCCCTTTTCTCTCTCTCTCCCCCTTTTTTTTTCCCCCTGAAATTGTTAGCATTAGCTTATAGACTAGTTTAATTGGCCTTGTGATATGTGTTTACTTAAGTTATGCTTATTCATATCTTTTTACATGGTCAAATTTATAAGTCAAATGGAACTAATTCTCATTAGGATCTCTGCTCAAGCCTATACTACTATAATTAGTTCCACTGTTGAGTCGTTCTTGGGTGCGGGTACCTTATAAGCCGTCATATTTCTTTTACTTCATTGTTGTCCTCATGATTAGAAGAATGTGCTCTAAATAAGTTTTTGACTTGTTTACTGATCCTTCAATCTTTGTTGTTCATCTTACAGTGCTTTATAAACATCCACATCTGAGAAGGCTTTTGTGTACATAACCAATTTTTATGCGCCTGTGTCTTTACGAAATTTTTTTTTTTTTTTTTCTCCTTAGGATGACGGAATATTAGTAGTTCCCACTGTGGCAGATCCTCCGTTAAAGCTTCACACGAAGAAATGGCTTTCCTCTGAGTTCCTTGACCGGACATTAGCACTTACAAGTATTGCAAGCATGTCGGGATGCTGTCAGGTAAAAGTTTTATGGCTTTAGAGTTCTTGCCTATGATCTGGTTTCTAGGCGTGACTGAATCAATAAGAATGCTTATGCATTACCAGGTTACAGTTCCAGTAGGAAAGCACAACGATTGTCCCATTTCAGTTTCATTTCTCTCATTCCATGGTGCTGATAAATTTCTTCTTGATACGGTCTTGGATATGTACCTGTGTCTGCAAGAGCAAGTTAGTTTTGCATCCAATTCATTGCCATTGCCAGATACCAATGGTAGCATGGATGCTTCTGAACTCTTGAAAGAGAAGGTTTGCTCATCCCTACTATTTCAATACTGTTATAATTGATGCATAATATTATTAAAAACATATTCTGATCTTTATTTATTGTTTTATATTCCTGAGTCCCATGGATAACTTCTCTTTAATATTGTCTGGGCTTTGCTTGTTCTTGCCACTATTATATCTACCTCGTCGTGGTGCCAAAATGCTGGATAAGTCACAAACCTCATATTGGTTAATTAGTCCCAGTCAGTAATAGAATAGATGGCATGAAAAACTGTGTACTTAGTCCTGGTATTGTCATGTTCAACTATTGTGGTAAAAGATTATCTGTTAGGATAGCTCTAGCAACACCCTCCTTCTTGTGTACATGTTGATAAAGCAATTCTTTTCATAAACTCTGTTGCACATGGTAAAGAAATTTTTGTTCCTTTCTCCTGCCAACCTTCTCAGTCTTGAGGATGGTTCATTATATTTTAGAAAGAAGTTTTTATTATGCTTAGATCTTTGGTTTTATTCTTAATAATAACCCAAAAGGTTCTTGTTTTCCCTTAATAAGAAAATATTCTTCCAAGGAAGATGGGTTATGCACCTGACAGGACAGCCTGGTGGTTCAACCGACTCAAATTCATGAATCCATAATTTATTCGTAGAGTTTTATTCCAGTCTCATTAAGAGTTAAATTTGGTTTAAGGTTTCTTGAGTAGTTTTATTCCAGGCTTCGTTTGGTCTCAAGGCAGGTGTAGAAGAAAATAAATTTCTAAAAGGAGCTTCCATTACCACCAGCCGACTAACAGTACTATATAATCTTCACTTACCTTGAACTGTTTTTGTTCACATGATCACTCATTCCTCTCAGTATTTCCCATTGGTTAAACTTCTGGGAATTTTAAAAGAAATGGAAAGAAAAAGATGAGGTTGGTCTGCTAAAACCATAATATACGACTCAAGCTGCTTACTAGATCCACCAGAGTGAACCCAGCTATTACTTATTGTTGTCATCCCTGTTAAAGCAGAGTTCTAGGATGGAAGCAAGATATGGTATTGTCACAAGCTTCATTTTTTCCCCCTTGATTTAAAGAAAAAACCTCTACATTTGCTTCAGACAGCCCTTTAGCAGCAAATATGCTATTTTTGGAATAGTTAAGAGATTGTTAACTTTTTACAACTTATCATATGTTGGACCCTCTTGGCAGACTGAAACAGAGAAGGGACAATTTAACTTTCACCAAAAATTTACTTACCTTTTGCTCAAATATTCAGTTAGTTTCCAGATAAAATTCTACCTGCCCAACCTGGGTGGCACTATGTGTAAATTTAGAAGAGTTGAAATTCATTCAATTACCCACTGGAAGAGTTAAGTTCATTTTAATCAGCCAAGCAAAATCAATACCAGAGAGTAAAAAATGGAAACCAAACAATCAACACGAGATTTTACTTGGTTCAACTAAGATTGCTCTTAGTCTACATCCAAGGGACCACATCCAGATGAATCAAATCCACTAAATCAAATCAAGGTTAGATTACACAGACAATGGATTTACACACAAATTGAAACTCTCTTTCTAATTTGTTGAAACCACCAGCCAATCCACCGTGACTGAAGTTGATTTGATTTGACCGAACATCCCACTCAGCTCCTGAAAAGTTAGGCTCCCCCTGACAACAATGATCTGAGACTCCCTCTCAGATGCTCACGCACGAACTCCCTTCGAGCTGCAAGTTGCCAAGAGACTCCCTCTCTTGGATGAAGCTTGAATCCCTCAAGCTTATGTAATGAATAAAGTTCTGCTCAAGAAACCTCTCATCTCTTCCATGGAGTTATTTTCTCTCTGAATTTGGAAATTTCTGTACCGAAAGAGCTAGGCTGAAGAAGCACAGTACTGCACTATATAAGGCAGGGAATAGAGATTCCCTTAGCTGTACAAACAGACAAAATGCAGCTCTCTGGCTCAGGACACGTAACCATTCCCAGAGTGCTCACATAACCAACTAGGAGTGATCATTCTGAACTTAGTCAATAGGCACAAATCAACAATTACAATGATAACCATGATATGAATGAACATACTTCAGAGTGCTCATGGTCACTCCATAGTGAACACTCTGCTTCACAACACATAAGGTGAGCCAAAATATCTTACACTATGTAACTTAATTTGTAAACATAGTCCTGATATATATGTATATATATATGGGCACCAATCCAATAAGTATTTTTTTGACCTATCTATAGATATTGTTTTGCCCATGCCCAATTAAAATTCATCACTCACGTCTTTTCATGGTAAAAGTTGGAAGGAGAAAAACATTAAATAATGAATCTTTATTTTTATTATTTTTTTTAACTACGCAAATTATGGTGGCCATTAGATAATTGATCCTATGGCTTAAAAATCTACGGATAGGTAAAAAAAAAAAACCTATTGGATTGGGAACATATATATATATATATGTGTGTGTGCGCACACACATACATAAAATGCGTCTCCCTTTCCTGAACTTGGATTTCTTATCTACTTTTATCTTGTTTATTCTATTAGTTAATATAATTACAAGGGCGCGTCTACAGTAGGGGCGCCCCTACGTAAGGTCCTGTCTATTCACCGTTGGATGAGAATCTGTATATAAATAGATTCTCCACAGATTCCCGTTATTCCCTACAGATTTCCATCCAACGATAATTAAGACATGACCCTACGTAGGGACGCCCCTACCGTAGCCATCCCCTAATTACAAAGGGATATTATCATTTTTGTACTCTGTATTTTGACACTTTATTTAAATTATACCTTATGTTTGTGTTATTATCAACATTAACCCTTAGATTTGAAATCTGCTATAAATTTATACCTTGACATCAATTTAGAACAGTTAATTTACCAAGTTGCCATTTAAAAAATTGAAAATAAACTATGTAAAAACTTATTCGAGAATAAGTTTATTAAATCATTAGTGTCAGGGTATACATTTGTAACAGATTTCAAATCTAAGGGTCAATATTGATAATAACCAAAACAGAAGCTATAAATCGAACAAAGTGTCAAAATACATGGTATAAAAATGATACTATCCCTAATTACAAATCTCATTTAAAAAAAAAAAAAAAAAAAAATTCCTCCCCAGAAATTCAGCATATATCCTTCTTAATTGGAATATTGAATTTGGAATGCTTTAAATTGGTTACCAATATTTCATATGAGAACTGCACTGAGATTGAAAAATTACTAGCAGTGTAATTTGGACCTCAATAGACTGCAGATTCGTAATTGTGGCTAATAGGATAAATTAATTCCCACTATTAGGATAGGATGGTAATTCATGGTACTTTCACTAAATTCATCATTATGATTGCTAGTTGAAAGTTTTCGTCTATGCATTTATAATATTGGTTGTTACAGCAATGCGTCACTGACAATCATTTTTCGTGCATGAAGAGTGCCAAATACTTATTATTATACTGTTGCTGTCAGTGCTTATGTGTATATTTTAATCTTTAACTACTCCTATTGATGCTTTACTGTTTCTTAGTTACATCTCCTTCCACAGTATTGCAGAATGCCTTAGAAACAAGTTCTTCAAATTTTCTATTTTTTGTCACCAATTCATCTACTTGTGTTGCAGAAATAACTTGTCCACACCTAGTAATTGGCTTTCTTGTTATCTAAATATATATGAAAATGTACTTTCTATTTACATTCAGTTTCTTTCCAGGGGAATGCTGCCTTCAAGGGAAGGCAATGGAATAAGGCCGTGAATTACTATACAGAAGCTATCAAATTGAATGGGACAAATGCTACTTACTATTGCAATCGGGCTGCTGCATACTTAGAGTTAGGCTGGTACATGTTCATCTGGTTTACTGACAATTATTTTCATATGAAGAAAACAGCCATTTTCAATTATTAGCTTTGTCTTTGGACACTTTATTGATTGATTTTCGTTATGCAGCTTCCAGCAAGCAGACGAAGACTGCAGCAAGGCAATGGAACTTGACAAGAAGGTGAGGGAGCAAGCCTTTGATCTTTATTGATATATACAAAACATTGTTTTACTTTATATACATTTGTTTCCTTTAATTGTTTAGATAATCATCAAAGTGTCATTGAACACCGTAAGTCCTAATATATTGAATGTAATTGACAGTGGACATCCAGCTTCTTCTTCAAGGTCCTATTTGTAGGAAAAATTGAATCAATAGCTAATCCTGAAATGATTACTAATTTGAGATATGATAGTCATTGGTGCTCAAGACATCATTATCCTTCTGCACAAATAGGGTTCAAACTACTGGCTTGTTTGAGTAAAGTTGGTCCCTTACCAATTCCAAACCTCCAATTTCTGCTTGAAATTTACCATGCATTAAGCTTATTTGTTGACTCAGTATTCTGTAACACGCATAATTCTTGTTGATAAGATGTCATTTTTCTATACTGCTTGTTGTCTGAATGTGTGCGGCCATGATGAAGTTACCGACTTTTTAGTTTCCAAACAGACACCTCAACGGACGGGATTTTTGTTTGCTGTGTATCTGGAATTAGAGAATTACAATGTATGTTTTTACAGAAGCATCTATTTTTCAATGACTTTGTGGTGTTCTGTAATTTTCTCTGCACAGAATGTGAAGGCGTATCTGAGGCGTGGAACAGCTAGAGAATCACTCCTTCGTAATAAAGAAGCTATTCAAGGTGAGAATCTTGATTTGGGTCTATTCTCTTGTATGTAACCTGACCTGCAGCATCACATTGAATGAGTGCCGTTGTCATTTTCCTTATATATCATTATTCACTTATTTTCTTCTTAAGCTTAGTTAATCAGCATCGCTTCAGACTTAGTTATGGATCACTAAATCATTACCATTTATCCTTCTTTCATAACTAATGAAAACTGGATTATCCTACCACCAAAGAAGATGAGGAACCAGTTAAAATGTTTGGAGGATATTTGAGTTGTTTTATATGTTAATTTATTCCCCTTTGGTTTTGATCTGCCTTTCTACCCCCTTGAACTTCTTGTCTGTATTGCAGATTTCAAGCACGCTCTTGTTCTTGAACCGCACAATAAGGTTGCTAATCTTGCTGAAAAAAGACTGAGGAAGCTATTGAGTTAAGCTTTGATCCCTGTTCCCCGGCTCAACAAATGAGTACCCCGTTCCGTGCAAAAAATTGCTATTGATTTTGCTTTTAGCATGAAACGTGGGGGTTCTGAGCTGTTTTGAGCTTGAAGTCTGACAAAGAGGTGAGGCTTGCTTCGGTGGATGCGGCAATATTTTTGTTCTGTGTAAACTGTTTTGTTGTAATTATTTATATACTGTTGGTTACTTGCATACGTAGCCATTTTTGTCAACATGGTTTCTAGCATAAACTGTGTCCCACAGGAGAAATAGGAAAATAATAAGGGGAAAAAAAACCAAAAAAAGGAAGAAAAGAGCAAAATATGTTAATGAAATCCATGCATTTGTCTGCTCCGGAAATGGATCTTGTTTTGATTCGAGTGTTCGTCTTTTGTTTATGCTTTTTTTTTTGGTTCAAAATAATCTGTTATCTGTGTATAGAGTGATTTACCACCTAACCTGCCCTTTTATTTGGTATTTATTGGCATTTCTTTATTATCCTTGGTGGAAGATCATTGATTCGCCATCTTTATCATGTTTAAAGAAAGCGCATGATAGTCTTTTCAACAATTTAGTAAGTTTATAATTAGCGAATATTGAATGGAATCCGTATGAATGCCATTTACATTGTTTATCCCCTATAAATTAGTGGTTGTCTACCACTCTTTTTTGCATTTACATTGTTTATCCCCACCACTCCTTTTTGCATTACGAACACTACATGTAGCATTTATTTTTTTTCTTTTGGCAAGTTGAACTATGTACCTCAATATTAGAGGTCGTTGAAAATACCAGTAGAATAGGTTTGCAATCACAAATGATTAAGACAATTGAAATCATTTGATCAATTTATTAATATGATCTTGAACGTTTCATTGATAAATAACTATTAATTATTCTTCTACTATTTCATGGTGAAACTTGTAATTTTAAATGTGTAGTTCACGAATTGTGAAAATCAAGCAGGTGTTTAATTAGGTACAAAACTTTTTCTTTTTAGTATTTAAAATGTTTTTTTTCCGAGAGTTTTTTCGTGGATTCTAGAGTAGAGCATTTTATTTAGAGTAATGATAGGGATCCCAAAATCTTGTACTAAATACTCACATCAAATGATGTGGCATGCATTTCAACTACTTTTTATTTTAGAGTGGGACCACACCATTGAAAATTATAAGGCTAAAAGTGATGCCACATCACTGGTGTAATTTTTTGGTGTATAATTTTAGTGTCTTTATCATTACTTTTTTTTTTAAGGATAATGCGAGGTAAATTTGTACAAAATCTTGATATCCACATGTAATATTTGAATTGTCAGCATTTAAATGATTAATTTATTTATGGTAATATTTCATACACCTATTTAATGGTGAGATCTCACACTTTCAAAATTTGGTATAAATCTTGAGTTGCCTAAAATTTTTCTTTCTCTTAGTCACCGTCAATAGCACACAATAACCGATTTTATCAAATATTAGTAGTGTCTTAATGTAAATTTTCTTTGTCCAATTTTGCTTCCACTCAAGGATGGAAAATTTCACGATCTTATTCACATTTTTGAATTCTTGACGTGGATAGCAAGGAAAAGATGAGTGTCCTCAAAATAATGACATTTATAGGTTCATTTTCGTAGGTTTTTTATTTATTTTTATTTTTTTTATTTAAGATACAATTGAAATTATGATCATACATAATAGTACTTGTGGTTATCAAATGAGATCTAATTCAGAAGTACGAAACCAATACAATTTCTCTGATATATTTGTGTTTTCTTTATTGCAGATTAATGTTGATATGTCTTTAAAAAATCCATCAAGACTAGTTTTCGGTAAGTAAATCGAGACTGGTTTTCGGTAAGTAAATTGGTTGATAGTTTCTAACTAAATTGGTGGTGAGATTGGTAACTAGATTGGTTTCCCATTTTGATCTTCATAATCGTTGGTAGCCATATTCATTACCAAATCGGTAATTAGTTAATTTATTTTATTTTCAGGATCGCAGATTAATTACAGAGGTTATTAAATTGGTAACTAAATTGTTACACATTAATTAGTAATAAGTTGGTTACCTCATTGATTGCCTGAGTCTGATTTTTGAATTCTGGTTTCTTAATTCTTAACAAGTAATAACCATATTGCACTAACCCGAGTGACTAGCACAAGATTAATGACAACAACTAAATTAGTTAATAAAGAGCATGTTATAGCATCTGTGGAAAATAAAACTGAATAAAAAGAATTAAAGAGAAGGAAAAATACATTATTTATTATTTTTAGGTTCTTAGATTTGCATATTTAGAGAAAATATTTTTATGATGGTTCGTTTTTATACTTAAAATTCCTAAATTATCTTTCAAGTACATTTTCAAATACTACCACGTGCTCTTCATGTGTATTTTTAGTCAGAAATTTAACAGCATATTACAATTTAGAAATTTAAGGACAAAATTACTTTAAATCGAAAAGTTCAAGGGCTCAATTATCACAATTGGAGCTTTGAGTGGTGTATATTTTCCTTCCTTAATTACAGCATTGTGTGGGAAGTAGAGATATCAATGTGGGCCGGGCTTTATGGGTCGACCCACATTCCGAAAAAAAAGTACGGTACCGGCCCAGCCTAATATGGGCATGGGCCGGCCCGTTACATATAGTAGGGGTCGGGCTGGGCCTTAGTTATAGGCCCATAAGCCCGGCCTGGCACGACCCACATTAGGCCCACATTTAGTCCTTCTATATATAATTTTAAATATATTTCTTAATTAAAATTTTAAAAAATCTTAGTTAAATATTTTCATTTATATGATTTTAATGTTATTTATTTACTAATTTTTGTTTATTTTCAATTTATTCAAATTTTAAAAGAATATGAGTGGGTTTTAGGCCCATATTTGATATTTTAAAGCATAGAATAACAACGAAATTAGGCCCACATTGTGGCCCATATTCGGCCTGCATAGGAACGGCCTACTTAGGCCCGCATAAAATGTGGGGTGGATCTGTGGGCCGTGCCAGGCCCCTTAATAAGAATATGGGCTAAGTCGGCCCGACCCATATTTTAGGCGGGCCGAGCCTAGGTACGGTACAAAGCCCATATAGGCTTATTACATCTCTAGTGGGAAGGTCGAAGTTACATGGGACGCTAGTAATGTAGTCCATCTGAAGACTGCCACCAAGAGTATTAGTACCTAGAGGTGTAAATCGGGCTGCCCAAGCCCAGCCCAAACCTAAACTTTCGGGTTTGGGCGGGCTCAGGCTCGGGCTTTTGGGCTTTAAGAAAGTTTCGGGCCGGGTCAAGCCGGGTTTAGATTAGTAAAAGTCATACCCAAAGCCCAGCCCTAAAAGCTTCGGGCTTTAATATAGGACCAGGCTTCGGGCTTTATGTTCGGGTCGAGTTTAACCTTTGAATTTTTGGACCCTAAATTAATATACATATATATATACACATTGGAATAAGGAAATAGTGAAAGAATTTTTTTTTGAGCACAATTATAAAATAATACTTATACTTTAATTTTAAAAAAAAAAATTATTATATTTTTTGAGTTTCAGGCTTTAGATTTAGATTTCAAGTTCGGACTTCAGGCTGAGTTTTAGGCCGGATTCATATAAAAAATACTAGGCCCAAGCCCAACCCTAAGGATAATTGGGTTCGAGCCGAGTTTGGACCATATCGGATTCGAGCTGAGTTCGAATCAGGCTTTTTTCAGGTTAACCCATCAGATTTTGGGTTTTCGGGCTCTTTTTACACCCCTATTAGTACCATACGACATGATTCCACTTTAGGTGCTGGTTTATTGAGAGCTGCAGTCCGCATACTGTTTAGGCCTGCAACCTCCATGCCAATCCTATTCGCATGGAATGTTTAGAAGATCAATGCTAATGTCATTGTGACTACCAATTGGGATGCAACCAAGCCTTTAGCAGATGTTTCGATCGATGACCAACCGATGGCCATTCATATATTGGCATCGAGATGAGTCATTTCCCAACTTTACTATTTTGACCAGGAGCAGAGGAAGATATTGAGGAGGCCGAAGACGAGGAGTGTTTAACCCACATGTGGGTCAGGGGACTTTTTCTTTTTTCACATGTGGGTCAGGGGACTTTTTCTTTTCTTTTTTTTTTGGTTACTTTTTCCTTTATTTCTTGTACATTACGGACAATGTATAGATTAAGTGTATAACTTTACATTTTTTCTTAGGTTATTTTTATATTTTCTTATTTTACGTTTAAAGAAAAGGGGAAAAAAAACATATAAAATATTAAAATTTTGCTTATTTATTTAGTTTGTCTTTTTTTTTTGAATCTTAGGATGCCTTCTAGCAACTATGATGAGAATTGAACTTTATTATTACGGTTTTGATGGATAATGAGTCTTGCTGAGAATCTTTAGTTTTTTAGTAATTATTATGCTTTGATAATGATTATGCTCAAAATCTATGCACAATAGCTATATTACATGGTATATAGAAAAGTATATTAGAATAAGTTAGTTCTTATAGCTTCATTTTGAATATCCTTTAGGTTTCTACGATTAGGGCTAAATGTTAGGACTCTCCTAGAGATCTTTCAGGGCAATCGACTAATCGGGTGTTACCCGTAAAATAACTAAGGAATTAGGAATATACACCATTGCCAAATAAGCTAATTCCCCTATTGATGTCTGAAAGAAATCTCCTAGTTAGCCACTTTAAGCCTTATATGTATATTTTTTTCGTTTGGTTAATCACACTATCCTTATCAAGCCCAAAATTTTTATATTCTACCCTTAGTTCTAGAGATTGATTAGCGTAAGAGACATTAGAAAGAGTTTAAGATGAATTGGGTTGGTATTAAGAGAGAAGTGTAGGGGAGGAAAAGACAAATAAATGTAAGAAAATAACATAAATGGGAGACTTGTTCAATGATCTTAGAGTTTCATCAATAGAAAGAGATGAAAAAAAATATATATATGTGAACAAAAATATGAAAAAAAAAACTATCTCTTGAAAAAAAAAAGTTAATGTGATTATCAGCTCTTGAGCTGTGAACACTTTCCTAGATGTATTAAATAGTTGGTGAGAATAATGTAAAGGCCTACACAATGAAATTTTGCCTATGTTTTTGTGTTTTAAAGGTTGCGAGAAGTATTTCTTGAAATATTAGTAAATGTTTCTAACTTTTTGAAATTTTTTATAAAACTTTTACTACATCTTTTCCTTTTATTCGTTAACCACTACTCTTAGCCTTGTTACAACTCGCATAAAAAACCTTTTAATTTCAAGTGATGCCTTCAGAATAATGGAGATTTGTATTGACACTACAAGAAAAAAGGACTATAGCGACAATATTTTGTCGCCGCTATAAACCTATGTATAGCGATGACATTGAAATATCGTCGCTATTGAAGGTCAACCGTGAATGGTTGACCAAAATGCTATAGCAATGACAAATATTGTCACTGTTGGCAAAAGCAACAACCAGACCAATCTACAATCAAGAACAATGCGGAAAACACTAGAGCAAGAAGGAAACTCAACACAATATACTTGGTTCCAATTTTCAATGTGAAAATTGTACATCCAAGGTAGGGAACTTGTCCCTAGTCGAATCCACTATCAACCAAGAAGATTACAACCTCATGTACTCTCAAATTACAGAGCTAGATTCTCACTACAAGCTAAACACAAGCCTCTCAGCAGTACAACACGAATCTCTCAGCTCACAGAATA
>JXTC01000206.1:388787-541474 GCA_002914845.1 Trema orientale
CACCAAGAAATTAGTTAGAGTAATTAAGCTGCAGTCTTAACTAACTCATAACTAACTTTCTGTTATAACATCCAACTAACTTAACCAAATTAGTTGTCACCAACTGTCAACAGTCACTATAGCGGAAAGTTTAGCGACGACATGAGATTGCCGTTGCTATAGAATGTACGGAAAGGTGCGCCCTCGTATAGTAACTTACCCGCAGGAAAATAAGCCCCTTTTGAGGGACTATGAAAATATCAGACCTATAGCGACGACATGTGTCATTGTTATAGAGTTTTAAATTTTTTTTTTAAATTTTGAACAAGAATTAATTAATATAAAAAGTTAAAAAAAAACTATAGCAACGACAAGGGTAAACCCGAAAACTTGGGCTGGTAATTAGTGACTACCCAAATTTGTCCCGAAAAAATTTAAAATTAAAACGGTGTTGTCAAGGCTATAGTGACGACATTTCAAATTTGTCGCCGTTATAGGTTCTGCAACACAAAAACCCACAGATTGTATTCTTCGTTAGTTTTTCGACATTTACCCACATATCTCTCTCTTTTTCACCCCTCTCTCTCTCTCCAACCGCCGCCGACCTCTCTCTCTCTCCTCGTTCTCTCTCTATCTCTAGGTAATGCTCTATCTTTCTCTCTCTATTTCTCTCATTTTGTCTCTCTAACTCTTTCTCTCTCTCTCTCTCTCTCTCTCAGCGTAGAGCGGCTCTGCCACCATCCACCTCCGCTGTCCACCTCAACTGGCTCACCGGTTAGTTTTTTTTCTTTTTTTTAAAAATATTTATTTAGAATATTAAAAATAATTTTTAAGTAATTATTTAGAATATTAAAAATAAGAATTAGATTATATTATTATTAGATTTATGTATTTGGTAATAATAGGTTAGTTTTATATAATAGTTAAAAATAATGAGGCTAGATTATTATTAAAATGTGGTTATGTTTATAGATTTGTTAAGAATAATAGGTTAGCTTATATTATTTAAATTGTATAATATGATTTTGTTATATTGGATTTGTGGTATGGTTAGATAATGTAGGATTATTTTGGATTTGTGATATAGTGAGATTATTTTATTTTTTGAAATATTGTGAGATTTATTTGGATATAATAAATTATTTTGTTAGATTATATTGGTTTGTGGTTAAATTGAATATGTGAGATTAATATTTGTGTGAAAATGATATGGAAAAATTATATTTGTAAATAATTATATTTTCAGTTTATGTTGTGTATTTAAATTTTAATTTATGTTAGATTAGATTAGAAATAATAAAATTAGATTAATATGAATGTTAGATTAGTGATTTAATTTAATGATAAATGATGAGATTAGATTAGAATAAATTTTGTAATTTGATTAGAAATATGATCTAATAATAAAAAATATGATAAAAATTAATAAATGATAATAGGAATAATTAAATAAATTAATAATTTAATTTAAAAAGATATAATAATAATAATAATAAAAAAATAAATAAAAGGTAATAATAACTATTTAACACTTATAGAAAACAATTTATACATTTTAAATAATAATTAAATATTGGGTCTCTAACACTTATACCTGCAAAGACCCAAAAACATTACAAATATATGGAAGTGAGACTTTTTTCTAATTTTTGTACAGTTTTTATTTGAAAAATATCACTTTTTAAAAAATATTTAGAAAAATATTATTTTTAAAATAGTTACTGGTTGCTGGTTTCAAGAAACTGGTTACTAATTACTGGTTACCAGTTATATACCAGTTATAAATATCTTTAGTTTCTAGTTACCAGTTTCCAGAAACTGGTTACCAGAAACTAGTTACTATTTTAAAAAATGGTATTCTTCTAAATACTTTTTAAAAAGACGATATTTTTCTAATAAAAACGTACCGCACCTTAAAAAATACAAAACTACCGTATTTTTCAAATTTTTTTCAGAAACACCGTATATTGTATAATTTCGTCTTAAATATTTAGTAAGAGATAATAAAATTAATTAATAAAATTAGTAAAATAAATTAAATAAAACTAGTAATTAATATTTGATAATTAGGACTTGAGTATAAGGTAATAATAAATAAAAAAAATTAAAGAGTAACATTAATTGTATAATTAAATTCAAATAATTAATTTATAATAATATTTTTTTAAAAAGAGCATCAACTCTCTTTTAAGATTAGCTTCTAATAATAATAATAATAATAATAATAATAATAATAATAATAATAATAATAATAATAATAATATTAATAATAATAATATATGAAAATAAATAAGTTTAATTAAAAGTAGTAATACATAAAATAAATAAAAGCTACTAATAATAATAACAGTAATAATAATAATATATGAAAATAAATAAGCTTAAATAATAATAATAATACATAAAATAAATAAAAGGTAATAATAAATATATTATCATAATAATAGCAGTAATAATAATAAATGAAAATAAATAAGCTTAAATAATAATAATAATAATAATAATAATAATAATAATAATAATAATAATACATAAAATAAATAGATGGTAATAATAACTATGTTTTCACAACAATAATAATAATAATAATAATAATAATAATAATAATAATAATAATAATAATAATAATAATAATAATAATAATAATAATAATAATAATAATAATAATAAATTAGCTTAAATAATAATAAAATAAATAAAATATAATAATCACTATATTATCACAATAATAGTAATAATAATACATGAAAATAAATAAGCTTAAATAATAGTAATAATAATACAAAAAATAAATAAAAGGTAATACTTACTATATTATCACAATAATAATAATAATAATAATAAATAAACTTAAATAATAATAATAATAATAATACATAAAAGTAAGTAAAAAGTAATAATTAGTCCTTTAATTCACTGAACTACCCAAAATGTCCCTAAAATAAGAAATTACAAAAATACCCCTATAGTTACTAAAATACCCCCTATAATTTCTCAAATACTCGAAATATTTCTATACTGAATAAAATATCCAAAATATCCTAAAAACTACCTAATATGATAAGTACCCCTGAGTTCACAATAATACATGAGAATGGTTATCACACGTAAACTGGTTTGGAATGTTCTTGATCATCACAGTCAGAGTTTTAATGTTTCAAACCAGTTGACATGTGATGAGAAAGGTTGTAGTCATAATGTGTATCATTGTATACATAGTGACTTTAATACATACATGTATTATTTTAATCACAAAAGAAATTACGGTAAACCAGTTCAGGAGTCGATGAGAGATTATATATCTTGATATCGATTCCTGAATTGTCCCGTTTAGACAGTTTGGGATTACAAGTTATGTATTGTCATTAACTTATGAATATTGTTCTTTGGTAGAGTACCGGTGGCATCTCTCTGTGTTCTCCAGATGTGTACATATATGTATCACACTTAGGGGAACTGTGGGGAAATATTGTCGGAATTTTGGCTTGAACGGAATAATATTTGAGTGAATGATGAACCATATAACAAAGTAATTTTGAATGGAATAGGGCCTTACCCTTTAGAAGTGGAGTGATAAGATAGATTTAGGAGATATTATAATCATGCATATAATCTTTGACAATCATTTCTAACTCGTTCTGATATCGAACAATAAGTAATACAAAAACATGTTAGTTGACAAGAGTTGGATACATTTGATGAACCACTTTTCTAAGGAATATTGGAATGGTGCAATGACATTTCTTGATAAGGAAAAATCTTTTTTGAATAACCAAGGCAAAATTCATTGTCCATGTAAAGAATGTCGCAATGTGTTGTATAAGACACCTGATGTGGTGAAGATGTATATAATAACTCATGGATTCGATGTAGAATATACCACTTTGACATTTCATGGAATAGTTGATGATATGAACATTCCGCAAAATGACTTACATAGAGGTAATGATGTAGTAGATGGGATGGTAAATGTGATAAATGACTTCGTAGGTCCATTTACTCATGATCCTGTTCATACTAACTTGAATGTAGATAAAGATATTACAATGTCGTCTTTTATGTCTGCAGAATAGTATGATGATTTGTTCTCCGAGGTTGAGTCTGATGGAATTTGGACCTAATACTTAAGAAAATTTATATATGCATACAAATATGGAAAAACACATGATCACATCATGAACGCAGTGGAAAAAATTAGCGGATTTAGGTTTTAAAATTTTTACATGAAAATAGTTTTCATAACCATATAATATGCATACATCATATACAGGATCATATATAATATACATCAAATCTAGATACATAAACTCTAGAGATGAGATTAGGGTTTACCTCTTGTAACACGCTCTCTTGATCTCCTTGTTGATGGTGATCAAATTTCCAACCCTAGATCTTCTTGTCTAGACTCTTACTCTTGGTTGATGACCAAGTTGAATCTTACGTTGGAGAATGATCAAGAACACCTTCTTGATCCTTTGGAATACCGAGATGTGAGATGAGACTTTGAGATTACAGAAAACTTTTTCTCTCCTCTCTTACTCAGCCTTGGCCGAAATCTCTTTCTCCTTTTCCCTTTAATTTCGTGTAACACACTAGGGTTACCGTGCAGTTTTTCTTACACATATCTTATATATATATATGGCCCAAAACTGATAATCCCAGTCTAACTAGGATTGTGCTTGTTCTCCAATTTGGGCTTTGGGTGTATTTTTATAAATATGTCCAACTCATGAAACTTATTTATAAAAATGCTAACTTCTGTGTAGAATTATTATTTTATACAGTTTTATGAAACTAATTTCACAAATACCACCAACTAATTAATGAGCTTTATTGAGTTAGACAAGGGACCTAATGGATCTAAATAATCTAAGCTCTAACAGTATGATAAATACATAATAACTATTATTATGGTATTTATATAAATACTATTAGTAAATGGGATACTCCACTAAAGGCCCAATATTGCACTCTTAGATTAGATGTCAAGCATTTTATAAAGATTTAATCACCTAGCCTTGATTAATCGATCTATTTAGCATATTCTATACCACATATAGAATCCTCATACAATGTCGTAGTTGGATAGGTGAAATTACCGTAATATCGCTCCAACACATATTTACCTTTAGGTTACTATCTTTCTATCAAGGAATAATGTTGTCGATAATTTTGTTCTCCATGGCTATTTAGACAAAATTATCAACCAATTCACAAAGTGAATACTAAGATCTTAGATTTAATTATTCTATGAATCTTGAAAGACCTTAAAGTGATATTAATGTATAGTGTCTTTAACTATTTGGTATTCCCGTCAATTCATAAGCCATAACCTCTAATATGCTAGAGTTCACCTCTAATTTCATAGAGGCTAGTCTTTTAACAAATCAAAAGGCTACAACCCATAAAAGCAAGTCCATTCAAACATCAAGGATTAAGATCTACATTCTAAGAGCTAGTTTGTGGTAATATAAGAATTGAATAAGGGTACTCCAATTCTTTATATTACCTGGTCCTATTCAATACACATAACTTATTTATATTGTACTAGTATTTCTATCAGAAGTCAGACACTTCAATAATTTGAGACACATCATTCCCGTTGAGATAGACAAACACTACAATCTTTAGTAAATAAAGTATTCCATCTTTATTTACAGATTGTGAACTAATCATTTAGACTTAGATAAAGAAACAAGTCTCCCCATCACTTAAACATGTTTGTTTCTTTATATACAAATAAAGATATAGAATATTTTTCAAATAAATAAACTATTTAATTGAGACAATTTAATCTAGCAAATATCTTAATTGCACATAAGAGAAAGTTTTTTACACTAAAAGGGTAAAATTGAAAATTTATTTTTTAGGGCAAATATCCTAACAGAGTCAAAATTGTATCCTGGGTGCACACATTTCTCAGCGTTGAATTTCTTGGCTAAACTTATGCATTTGAAAGTAATCCATAAGTAGAGTAATAAATCATTTGATAGCCTATTAAAATTGTTGAAAGAGCCACTTCCAGTAGAGAACAAGCAACCGGGGTCACATTACAAGGTGAAAAAATGGATGTCTAAGTTGGGATTAGGGTACGAGTCAATTCATGTTTGCAAATATGATTGTGTTTTATTTTGGAAAGAAAATGCAGACAAAGAAAATTGTCCTGTATGTGGGGTGAGCCGTTGGGTAGATAAAAATACGAAGGGCAAGAAGGTACCTCACAAAGTGTTACGGTATTTTCCATTGATACCATGGTTAAAGCAATTGTACGGGTCAAGGCACACTACAGCAAGTATGAGGTGGCACTGTTCAGGTCGTTCTAATGAGGAATGGGTGTTAAGACATCCAGTTGATAGGAAAGCATAGAAAGAGTTTGATCGCAGATATGCTGAATTTGCCAAAGAACTAAAGAATGTACGATCGAGATTGGCGGCAGATGGATTCAATCCATTTGGCAACATGAGTTTGTCTTACAGTATGTGGCTAGTGGTATTGATGACTTATAACTTGCCACCGTGACTATGCATGAAGGAGTGCTATTTTATGATGTCATTGTTAATTCATGGATCTCAATCTTCAGGAAAAGATATGAATGTTTTTCTGAGGCCGTTGGTTGAGGAGTTGAAACAATTATGGGTTATCGGGATAGATACTCGAGATGCTGCTAGTAATAGCAAATTCAAAATACGAGCTGCGCTTTTATGGACTGTTAATGATTTTCCAGCCGTACAAAGCTTGTCCAACCTGTAATAAAGACACCCGTTCATTAAGACTGAAGATAAAAAATTGTTATATGGGTCACAGATGTTTCCTGCCGACTAATCATTCAATGTGAAGAAGTAAAGAATTTGATGGGAAACCGGAGAGAAGAAACCTACCTCAGTATTTCAGTAATGAAGATATTTTAGAATAATTGAGATAGTTGCCGCATATATTACCGGGTAAATATCCAAGTTATGGAGGGGTTAAGAGGAAATGTGACAAAGACAAACTAAACTGGAGAAAGAAAAGTATCTTTTATGAGCTAGATTATTGGTCGTCATTATCTTTGAGACACAATCTTGATGTTATGCATATTAAGAAAAATATGTGTGAGAGTGTTCTTAGCACAATGTTGTAAATTGAAGGCAAATCAAAAGGAATGATTAATGCACGACATGATTTAGCTGATATGAAAATAAGACGAGAGTTGCATCTGGATAATTGGGAAATAAGTTGATTAAACCTCACGCACAATATACTCTCACTGTAGATGAACGACGTAAATTCTGTCAATTTATTAAGTCGGTTAAGTTTCTCGATAACTTTGCAAGTAAACTGCGGAGGAATATAACTGATAATGACTCAAAAATAGCTGGCCTGAAGTCGCATGATTGTCATATTATTACGCAGTATTTGTTGGCTCCTGGCATAAGAGCTTTTACAAATAAGGAAATATCGTCAACAATTATTGAACTATATAATTTTTTCCAACAAATATGTGCTAGAAGTTTGAGTAAGAAAGACTTAGAGAATTCTAAAGATGCCATAGTTCTTATTTTTTGCAAGCTTGAACAAATATTTTCCCCTGCATTTTTTGATATCATAGTTTACTTAGTGATGCATTTTCCTAAAGAAGCGTTACTTAGATGACCTTTTCACTTTAGGTGGATGTATCCATATGAGAGATATATAAAGAAGTTGAAGGACTATGTTAGAAATCGAGCACGTCCTGAGGGATCTATTGCTGAAGGTTATATTGTTGATGAAGCATTAATATTTTGTTCAATATATTTCCAAGAAATTGAGACAAAATTTAATCGTCCTGATAGGAATGAGGATGCTATTGACACTGGTCCAAAAAAACACTTAAGTATGTTCCAATCCCAATATCGTCCTATTGAAAAAAAGACTTACGTGTCACTTGATACGCATCTTTGGAAGAAAGCTGAGTGGTACATATTAAACAATTACCTAGAGATCCAGAAGTACTTGGAGTAAGCCCTAATAACTATTAAAATATTAAATCATTATGATTATATGGCATTATATTAAACGTTTTGATTTTTCCTATAATATAGTGAACACATGAGGGAGCTCCAACAAAAAGGTGGGCAAAACCTGGATGATACAAAGACAACAGTTTCCAACTTAGTTTTATATGAAGGTATATAACATATAATTCTAACCTTTGCATATAATAATTATTTTCATTATTGTCTAATTTATATTTTAATTAAATTAACAGATGTATCAATTATGTCAAAATGGATCCCCTAAAGTAACTAATGAGTTGTACTCATTGGCATCTGGGCCACATTTTCATGTCTCATCTTATTCTGCATGTATTATAAATAGAACTCGATTAGTAACTCACACAAGAGATTCTAAACGATTGACTCAAAACAGTAATATATCTGTCCCTGGGATTGATAAGATTATATTTTACAGTCGTTTAGAAGAAATTCAAGAGTTCAATTATATGGACACATATTTTGTTGTCTTATTCAAGTGCAAGTGGTTTGATACTAATCCTAGAAAGAAGAAAATAAAAGTAGAAAAAAACATAACAAGTATAGCTAGCAATTCTGAATAGCATAAAGATGAACCATACATACTTGCTTCTCAAGCTAAGTAAGTTTTTTATATTGATGATTTGTTGAATGGTCTGAACTGAAGAATTATAGGAGACTTAAGTCATCGAGGTGGATGGGATATTCAAGATAATGATATTGAGCCAGTTGTTCTGCAAGATCATAACTCCTCAAACTTTGTCCTAACGATTGAACTTGGCGAGCTGGAGTCTATTAGTTATATTCATAGGAGTTAAAGTGAACATGTTCAAAATTCCGATGATATTATTCATGATGTGGAAGAAGATGATTTTATTGATGACAATAAACTTGACCATGAAGACACAATGGATGATTATATAGAAGATGAAAAAGAATTGGAGGTGGATGATGATGATGAAACTGATCAAGATGAAGATGAAGATTATATTGATAGAGATGATGATTAATATGAAAATGTTATTAATTATGTATTTTATGATAATATTTGTTACATTATTAATAAAATATATTTTTTATGAACATCATTTCTATATGTATCATATCATATTTATACTATTCATCAATATTATTTAGTTATGGCTACTGTTGGACTTACATATTATAGAGGAGATGTAGGTGGAGACCCTCCACCAAACCCATTTAGGATTCCTGCCCCGTGTCAATCAGGTATAAGAAATATTTTTACTTTGTCTAAGTAATAAATAAAAATACATACATTTACCATTCATTTTATTTGATTGATTATTAATATTTTTTCGATCCTTTGTAGCGCCGATCGGTAAGAGGAAACTTTCAAAGAATAGATCTTTGAACTTGTAGGAGAAGCTCGATTCCTTGAAGCCATGTCAACGACTTCCGATCTCGTTTGACAAGACGAGAGCTACATGGAGAGCTATTAAAGAGAACCAGAAGTATTTTTTCCGTCTTATTGGGGTACTCGTCAGGAAGAATACAGAACTTTTTCACAAGAATTGGGCAAAGGTTCCTGCTGAACAGAAGAGAAAATAGAGCCTGATGGTAAGAATTTTTTGTTTATTATTATATCCTTATAATTTATTGAAATTATTTTTGTTAAATACTTTATTTTTTGGTTGCAGAAGTACTTCCAGTATAAAGATATTAGTGATGACGAGCTGCCTTGGGTATCTCAAGGCATTGACCGTACCGATCAAGACATCTATAAGAACTAGAAGAATGAGCTCAGTGAACACTTCAAGCTCAATGGCGGGGATGAGAATAATCTTGACCTTCTTTGTGCTCGTCGTTCTGTTCCTCCCGATATGACTCAGGATATTTGGAACAAGTGCACGAATTATTTCAACTCTGAGGAGTTCAGGGTTAGTATTTCATTTAATTACTCTTTTACTACATTAATTTTATAATTATTACATTATTAATTAATGACTTGAAAATGACAGGCTATATCTAAGAGGAATGTTAGTCATAAGGGATAGATGAAATATGTCAATAGGCAGGGGGCCTAAGTCCACTATCGCTAGTATATATGATATGGTAATCTTCTTACAACTTGTTTCTTACTTTTATATTTTTTTGTTGCTTTTGTTTATATACTTATCTAATTCAATGTATAGGGAAATCCTGAGACGAAAGAGATGCAATCGATTGCAGAGAACTACCGACAGAGGTATATGGATCCTATGACTGGCATGTAGTCTTTTGAGGAGGTTGAGCAGAATTATATGAGTAACTTATAAATTATTTGTATTCATTGACTGTCTACTAATTTTATTTTTTTCCCAACTATTTCTCAACTATTTTTAGCATAAGATGGTCGAGATTCGCACGACTCAGTTGCAGTCTCAAGCATCTTCATCTACCTCCGATTCTTCGACATAGTTTGCACCACCTCGTATTGATGAGACATTGATTGCTGACGAGGTGCCTGGTGTTAGAAGAAGGTATAGGAGAGGAGTAGGTCTGAAGCTCAAGGGAGCTGCTAGCACGTCTTCTATAGCAGCTTCTCTACCACGGGAGTCTCCTGTGCCCGACTCTGAGTTGCGAGACTTTTTTAGCCAGACACAGAGTTATTTGGCTGCTGCCCACTAGCATGAAGCAGTTCTCCTAGCACAGCATGATGCAGACAGACAATACTTCAACGAACAACTGCATTACATATCTAGTGCATTGGCAAGATTGGTTGCAGGATTCCATATGTCCATTCAACCGCTTGCTACTCCTGATATTCTTTCGATGCTCTCGCCACCTACATTGCCTCTGAGATTCTGATCTGAACCTCCTCTCCTGACTTCCGATACTCAAGACAACGCAGATCAGGATGAGACTGACTTGGATAACTAGCTAGCTAGCTAGATAGTACATTTTTTTTTTGTTGAATACTTTTATTAAATTTTTATTTTATGTGTAATTTTGTTATGGAATTATTTTAAATTTTATTTTAATTTAAAATTTTAAATTATATTTTATGTTTCAAATATTCTCAATTTATTTCAATTTTTTATAATTTTATTTCTAATTTTAATAATTTAATTATTTAAAAAAATTGAAACATCTAATGTCATCACTATAAGTTTTTTAATTTAATTATGGAAAAAATAAAATATGTCGTCGCTATAAGTTTTTGAATTTAATTAGTGACGACTAATATCGTCACTATAACTATATTTAAATATATATATTTTCTAAAAATATATCTATAGTGACGACGTATAGTGGTAACGACGGCCGCCATCGTTATTTTTTAGCTATTGTTCGACGGTATTTTGGCGACGACATATGTCGTCGTCATAGTAGACTATTCCGACGATAAATTTTGTCGTCGTTGTAGAGGAAATATACCGACAGACCTATATAGATGACTAATTAACGATGATATTGTCGTCGCTATAGATTTATAGCGGCGACTTTTTACTCTATAGCGACGACAATTTATATAGAGCTTTTTTCCTGTAGTGTGATAGGAGAACTTATGATGTTAGTTCTCTTTATAGGAATTGGTTAATAATATTTGTGAAGCTTTATGAGAATTTAATTTCAAAGCATGTATAGCATAATTACTGTTGATAATTATTATATCATACATATCCTTGAGTATGATTATTTGAGGAGTATATTGGCCTTTAAATAATTAAAGAATTGATGCAATGTTTTCTGAAATTCGGAAATGTAAATTGAATTGTTCTTTGAGGTAAAAAGTTAGAAGGTTAGGATAGGTTTAGTTTATTCCTTTAGTTTTTCTCAAGAACTAGCAAAAGTCAAGTGTATGGGAATTTGATGAGTACTTAATTGTGTTTATATTTCGATCGAATTCTCTATATTTATTTGATGAAGTTCCTTGTTATTTTTCACTTTTGATTTTTATTTAACTTTTTAAAGGTGTTTTGGAAGAGGAAGGATGAAAGGAATAGGACGAAAGGAGCTTAGAAACACAAAACTAAGGAGGAGAAAGCCAGTGGTGCAGCGCTGGTACATATGGCACAAGGACTAGAACTCGGGCACCTCTACATTGTGGTCCTAGCGGCACGATGCCAACCTGACAAAATAACCTAAATTTCAGTTGTTTTGATATTTTTGGACTCCAAAACTTCGTGAAATTTTTCTAAATTGTCCTTAAGGTCTCAACATCTATGAATATGACACTCTAGGCTAGAAAGAGTGGATTTTACATACCTAGAGATCGTAGAGAGAGAGAAACATGGAGAGTTTGTAGATTACTTAGAGGCTAATGGATCGTCTACGTAGAGGAGCTTTGCATCATAGCCATTCCCTCTCATTCTTTCTCTTTACTTTTCTTTTCCTTTTGATAACCTAGCATGATGAATCTTTTGTTTAATTTTGTAAATATGTTAGGCTAGGAATCTTTTTCGTTAAGGATGATTTCGAAGCTCTAGATATGATTGGTAATTAGTTTTTTAGTTTTATCCATTGATCGCTTTAATAAATTATTTATGTTCTTTTATTATTATTGTTTATGGTTTTTATCTTAATGTTTTTGGGTGGCCAACTAAATAAATTATGATAAATATCTAATACTAGGTTAGAATTCTAGATCCATAGCTGTCTAGGTTTTCTAATTGATAGTAGCAAATTATAATCAATGAAATTATGATAAGAAGAACGTAACCTAGGTTAAATAATTTGATCCTATATGTTTACTGTCTAGATCAATCTATTTTTTTTAAATTAATATGTCTATTAGATTAAATTTGGGAAGCTTGTTATTGGTTGTTTAATGGATAGAATCTAAATAAGGAACGTATTTTATTTAGAGACAATCTAAGGAAGAATTTAGGTAGCAGAGCTTATTGTTATCTATGGTTGATAGTGTTGATAAATAATTGGAGATAAATTCTATGATCAATTTAATAAAAATGTCTAATGGTGAAAATTGACCCTTTAACCTATTTTATTCTCATTGATTTTCTTATTTTTACTCTTCCTTTAATTTACAATAACTAATTAGTATTTTCAAACTCCCCTTTTAAATGGTTGTTAGATTAAGAGTAGGAATCAGTAACAAAAATAATAGGAAAATTATTTGTGAGAATGGCCCTTACTAGTACTATACTAGGTAATAATATTATAAGATGAGAATGATTTAATTTAGCGTTGAATGATGAATCAAGTATAAAGAGATTACATTCTTGTATGACTATATACAAGAATAGTCCAGAAGATCATTACGGATTAAGTCATACACTTATGCATCTAACGTCTACAAGAGGTATTGATATTGATTCTAATATATTATTATGAGATATTATCACAATCCTAGTTATGTTTTCCGCTGAATTATTTCATTAAAAATACTATTCATAGATTTTTATGAAAAATATAATTTTAAAAATACCACAACTACCACTTTTTTATAATCTTTCTAACACTTCTGTCCCTCCATCCAAAAAGGTAAAAATTTCTCACTGTTCCATTCTTTTCTCGCCCAAATACCTAATCACGTTAAATTTTTTATTCATTTATTTTTAATTTTTTAATGACGAATTTAAAGTGACTTTTAGCCAAATGAAAAGGAAGACGAGTCCAAAAAAAGTTGGTAAACTAACACAGCTGTAACACCACCGCATCGTGTTTTGCGTGTAATTTTTCAAGCTGTGGTTGGCTTATCACGGTGTATGTTATTGAATTGGCCTAAACTCCCTTGATTATGGTATATGAAGTGTTAAAAATGTTTAGAATTTATACAAAAAGAAAACATGTTTAGAATTACTCACTCATCTTTTATTCTTGCCTAAAACAAAATATAAAATACAAAGAAATAATATTCTGCTTTTTCTTTCTATATTTTGCCATTTTGGTGTGATAAGTATCATTACAAATTTCACGTTTTATTTTTTATTTTTTACTTTTTGAAAGCAAATTCACTTATTCTTATATTATAGATTTTATTTGATAAAAAAAATTAATGATGACAATCACCCGAATGACATTTTTTTTTCCCCCGTTCGGGTTTAAGGTTTTCTCTATTTTATTTTATTTTATTTATGTTATTTTTATATGCATATATATACATATGCCAAATAAAACATTATTTCCCTGTTGGGGTTCCTATATATTTCCTCTTAAGGAACTCCTCTCTATCCCAAACATCTCTCTCCAAGAAAAACCTTCAAATTTTCATATTCATTCCTAATATATATATATAACGTATTCGATCCGAAAATGAAATGCTTCAATTTCACCGCCTCAAGGGACTGGTTCTACCGCCAGTCCTTCTTCGCCGCCGGCCTCCGCTCAGTCACCACCGACCTCGGCGATGACACCGTCATGCACTGCTGGGCCCCAAAACCATACCGCAACGAGCCGGAGGCCCGCCCCGCGCTCGTCCTCCTCCACGGCTTCGGCGCCAATGCCACGTGGCAATACGGCGATCACCTCCGCCACCTGACGGCCCGTTTCAACGTCTACGTGCCGGACCTCCTCTTCTTCGGCGAGTCCCACACGGCGGCTCCGGGGCGGAGCGAGGCGTTCCAGGCGCAATGCGTGAGGCGGTTGTTGGCCGAGGCGCACGGCGTGAGGCGCATGAGTCTGGTGGGGATCAGCTACGGCGGGTTCGTGGCGTACAGCGTGGCGGCGCAGTTTCCGGAAATGGTGGAGAGGGTCGTGCTGTGCTGCGCCGGGGTGTGCCTCGAGGAGGCGGACATGGCGGAGGGAATGTTTCGGGTTCCGGACTTGGATGAGGCTGCGGCCATATTGTTGCCGCAGACTCCGGAGAAGCTTCGGGAGTTGATGCGGTTGTCGTTCGTTAAGCCCGCCAGGGGTGTCCCTTCTTGTTTCCTCTCTGATTTTATTGACGTACGTAACATTTCTTTCTTCACTTTTTGTCATTCTTATTTCTATTTTGAGAGCTTTGAGTAACTCTAATAATATTATATAATTTGTAGTTTGAAAATTGCGTTATATGGTATAAACTGAGGAATTTTCCGGCGTTGATTTGTTTACCAAATTTTGGATTTGTAATATTCTTTTTAATTTTAAATTATTTAAACCAAAAAAAGGCGTAACTGACTTGCCAAGTAATATGTTGGAACAAATCATTGTTAGATGACTTGGTGGTCTCCAATTACTATAGTTAACAACTTGGAACTTATATTAATGTAGTTTCTAAAGCTTAAAACAAAAAGAAAAACGAAAATTAATAAACTTGGAATTTACATTAGTAGCAGTAAGAAATTTGATTATGATATAATTTTATCTCACAACTGCACTAGACTTTTCCTATCACTAATTATCCAAATTGCTATTGCTGAATAACTAGATTAGGCCTGTCTACTTTGATAATGCTATTAGATTAGTTTTTGTACAAAAAGTTTTGATTGTATTGCAATCTAACAGGAGGGCTATTTCCAACTGTTTTTGAAATTGAGAGGCAATAATCAGACTTAGAATCTCCACACGAAGATTGGACTATGCTTGCAACCATTCTCCTAATTGTTGCGAATTTTCAGTGTTTATAAAATCTCCTAACAAATATATAACACAATTCGAAAGCAGAGCAAAAAATGATAAAAAGAATTTACAATGATTATGACATGATGTTATGAAAAGCTAACAGCTCAAGACTCCTCTACTCGATCTCGCTTGCTTGTAAGAACAGCTTATTTTATGCAAAACACTGGCGATTATAATTAACATTGCTATGATTTGCATGAACAGGTGATGTGCACAGAGTTTGTAGAAGAAAAAAGAGAACTGATTCGGTCAATACTAAAAGGGAGAAAACTTTCTAATCTCCCCCAAATCACACAGGTTAATTTATTCACTGACTAATATACCATAGTCACTAAGTTGTTCATCAATATATGTATATCACGTGGTACAACATGATTTATTTGAATATATTTGACAAATAATATTTACCTGGTTGTGTCTGTGTTTATGTAATTACCTAATTACATACTGATAAATCACCTATTGCATTATTTGGTATTCAAAACTTAGTAGCCGAATTAGTGTATGTAATATTACAATTTAATTTAATTATTATTCTATTGTTTGGCGTTTTTCCATTCTTTCTACTCTTATTAATTTCCAACATGAACATTAACTTACCCAATTACATATTGATAAATCAACCGTTACATTATTTGGTATTCAAAACTTAATAGACGAATTAGTATATGTAATATTACAATTCAATTTAGTTGTTCTATTGTTTGCCATTTATGCATTCTTTCTACTCTTGCAGCCCACATTGATAATATGGGGAGACCAAGATCAGATATTCCCTTTGGAACTCGGTTACAGATTGAAAAGGTAGCTTAATTATAAACCACAGAAATTAAACTTGTTTCTAATCTCGATCGATGATAATGTTATGATATTTCTATGTGAACTCTTATTGGAAATCATAATGATGTGGCTTTTGTAGGCATTTGGGAGAAAATGCAGATCTGGTGATTATTAAGAACGCAGGACATGCCGTCAACCTAGAAAAGCCCAAAGAGTTTGTTAAACACTTAAAATCTTTCCTTGTGAATTCTCTCTCATCTCCTTCCTCTCCTTGAATGGATTGCATTTCAGTGCCACCGTGTATACATGCATATTCTGATTTGCAAATGGGTGATACTACTTTTTTTTTCTTTTCTTTTTTTGAACAAAATGTAATTCCTCAAAAAGAATCTAGTACAAGAACTGAATTACAAAAAAATAATATAACTGTAAATAATCCGTAAAACCATTACGCTAATTCTACTGTGATATTATATATATATATATGACGTACACACAACGCAACATAGGATTCAAGAGCATTAGTAAAGATATCTTTTCAACCCTTTCAAATGAAGGTGTGTTATTAACTGCCAAATTAATTCCTTAAATTCCTATTTTAGTATCACCTAATAAAGTGGTAGTAAAAGTCAATCCAACAAAGAAATGTTTATTAATTTGTTATTAGTTTCTAACTAAACTAGTTGTAAATTAAAAGGGGGTTTTGAATGAATGATTAAACTTAAAAGTAAAAATAGATTGCAAAATTAAGTAAAGACAAGATTAAGGAAGAGAAAATTGGTCAAAGCTAATCTCTACTACTAGCCACTATTATTAAATTAACTATCAATTATAGATAGCAACAAACTTTGCCATCCTGATTTTTCCTTTGATCGTTACTAAAAAAATAATCTCTTTATTTAGATTATGTCCATAAAACAACCTAAAACAAGCTCTTTAAGTTTAATCTAATAGACGCATTAGATTAAGAAAAATAGTTTGATCTAGGCAATAAACAAATATGCTCGGATTATTTAACCTACGTCTCTCATCATAATTAAATAATCGCTTATCACAATTCAATTAATTATAATTTGCTACTAATAATTAGAAAACCTCAAACAATTATGGATCTAGATGTTTGACCACATTTGATATTTATCATGCCTTAATTAGTTGGCCACCTAAACAAATCAGGTAAAAATCTTGGATAATAATAACCAGAAGAACATAAACTATTTTGAATAAGCAATTGATAGATAAAATCTAGAAAATTAAATACAAGTCATGTTTAGGACTTCCAAATCACCCTAAACTAACAAAAAACCGAGCCTAACATACTTATAAAATTAATCAACATGTTCATTATACTAGACTAACAAAAACAAGAGAAAAGGAAAAGGAAAAGAGAAAGAACGATATCAAGGATCTATTTGGCATGACTTTAATTAGAAGTTATTTTTTGGCTTCCTGGGATCATAGGCAGCATCCGAACCTGTTTGAGTGAATATCAGAAGAGCTTTTGAGCTCTGAAAGCTCTTCTAGAAGAAGCCAGACTCGTGGCTTCTTTAGGAAGAGATTCAAAGAAAATGTAGATTTTTTTTTTGGGATTTAATGAGAATTTACATTTCAATATTTAACCTTATTTTAATAGATGACAAAAAAATATCATTTATATCCTCAAATCAAAATTTTAAATATATCATCTAAATAGTATACTAAAAGTTATTACTTTAACTTTTCTTCTTCTATTATATAAATGTATAAGCAAAAGCTATGCCAAATAGACTCTGATTGTTGTGGCGTGAATCTCTTTCATGCAGAAAACCTCCGGCTCAAGCAATCTTCAATCTTTCCATCTCTTCGTGTTTCTCTCTCTCTCTCTCTCTCTCTCCAAGTGTATAAAAGTGTCTAAGATCTCCCATAATCTGATTTACAGTGCCCTATTTATAGATATTTTGACTTTAGGGGCAATTTGATAAATTCATGGAGTCCCGGAGTCCGAAAATATCTAACTTAGCTTAAGTTAATAGAGATACATCGTGCTGATTATGCTTCTCGTTTACGCTTTTTAGCTCATTTTCAGCCTCATTTTAATTTTTTTTTTATCTTTCTCCTCTATAACACCTACAAAACCATAAAATACAAATAATAAAAAAAAAAAAGACAAGGAAACTATAAGAAAGTAATATAGAGAATTCAATCTAATCACAAGCACAATTAAAAGCACTTATCAATTCTCCACTAGGACTCGAATTGGCTCCTCGATTGATTCATATGGCTACGGATATTCCACAAGGATATATATTCAAGGGTAGAACTAAAATATTGAACTTTCGACCTCATATGCTTTCAAATCTAGATATAAACCGGAATAATAATAATAATAATAATAATAATAATAATAATAATAATAATAGAGACAAATAACAAAGCCCACACAAAAATTTAGGATCGAATGAAAAAAAAAAAGAGACCATACAACTAAATCTGTGGTGATAACATACCTCCACATGAATGGAAATATTGTTAGATATAAAAGGAAAATCGAATCAGAAAATCCTACTGAAGCATGATATTATTAAAAAAAAGACCATACAACTAAATTTTGGGTAATGCTAAATTAACCCTCACACGAGTGGAAAGATAAAAAGAAAATTGAATAAGAAAAATCCTACTGAAGCATGATCTCTGTTTCCGGTGGGTGAAAATCAGAATGAAGGAGCAACTAAAGTTCTTTTAGAAAGAAAACAGAATTATTAGTTATAAGAAAAAGTTGAAATAAATGTTGTGACCTACGTCATCCTTGGTAGTGTTCGTCTTTATTTATAAAACTGAAGATGTACATGTGGCTTATTATATTAGAATCACACGCTTTTTCATAGCTAAAATGGACCTGTGAATTCATTCATGAAAATGTTTATTCTACATGTACAATTTGTATATATTAGTAGGGCTTCTTACTAAAGCCTAGGCCCAGAGTCCAAAAAAAATTCCTAAATGGGCTCAAATTTTTCAAAACAATTCCTGATTTATTTAGAAAAATATTACTGTTTAAAAGTTAATAATAAAAATATCTCCTTGTTGAGAAAAATACTACTTTTCTTTTCAAAATTGATATTTTTCAAAAATACTCAAAGTCAGTCGAGTTAATTGAGGTAACTATATAAAGAGACTATCTCTTTGATTCTCCTTGGTTACTAATTCCTCTTAATATGTAACGTTTCAAGTATTACCTCTTCTTTGGAAGTTCCCTTTTAGTTTGTGTTTTTCCTTTCAAGTAGTAGCGGAATGTGAGTTCTCTTGTTTTCTCTTGTTTAATAGGATAGTTGTTTCAAAGAGCGGGGAAAGGTATAAGGAGGGAACATTTGTGAGTGTCTCTTATGAGAGAATATTTGGGTGTATTGAGGTCATTGAGTATAAAAGAGGGAAATCAGTATGATTTAAATTTTTTTTTCATATATATAGTAGAATTCTTTCTTTGAGGACAGTGATTTTTTTGTTGGTTTAAGGAGTTTTCCGCTTAAATTCTTATGTTGTGGTCATTATTTTTATACCCTACTTTTATTTCTTTGTTATTCTAATATTTTGAAGTGAGATCTTGGAAGCGAGGAATTTGAATTGATCAGATTCTCAACAATGGGGATATTTTGTGAATTTTAGGAGTTATAGTGGTATTTTGAATATTATTAAAATTTTATGATTATTATTTATTAATTATACCACGACTACTAATTAATTATTAATGTTTAACAATTGTTATTACTTTATTCTCTAATATAGTTAGTTATTAATTAATTCTTTTATTGGAATAATGTTTTTAGTAACTTTTACATGTTATGTAATTATAAAGTATATATAAAGGTTATTTTCTACTTATTCATTTATTTATCATAGTTGTATTTATTTTAAATATCATTATTAATTAATTATTTTAAATTTATTTATTATATGATTTTAAATTTTCTAATTAAATTATTCAATCATTACTTATTATTAAATTGAAATTATTCAATTATTTTCTAATTTTTATTTAATTATAATTATTTATTCTTACCAATTAATTTTTTTTAACTAATTAACTATATTTATTATCTAATAACACCAAAACACATTAATAATTATCACAATTTGTTACATAAATTACCAATTCAAGTCTTAATAATAATCTCTATAAATTTATTAAGGTTTTTCAAAAACTTACCAATTAATCCATAAATTAATAATTATATTAATAATTACCAAATTTAAGTATTATATTCGCAATTTTTTTCTAAGATCTTATTTACACAATTATTTAAGTTTCTGACCTAAAAGGTTTCTAACTCAAAATAGAAAAAACAAATAAAGCAATGCATTCAACAAATCCAAAACTAAAAATCATATCAAAATCAACCTTTTCAATCACAAACCTACAAATCATATTACAAATCCAAATTACAAAATATGCAAACTAATCTCACATTTCCAACTTAACTACCAATCAAAAACTAATCTATCAAAATTAATGTTATTTATATAAAATATTGTTTAATTATTCACATATAAAATAAATCTTACAATATTTATCTATAAAAAATCCTTCAAACCAAATCAAATAAATATTTATCTATTACTTATTTTTAGAAAAAATAAACTAACATTAAATAAAATCTAACCTTAATGATAAAGTCAAAGACAATTGAAAAAAAATGAAAAAGAAAATAAAAGACTGGGGGAGAGAGAGAGAGAGATCGATGGTAGAGGTGGGCATCTGTGGCAGCGATAGTCGAAGAGAGAGGGTCAGAGAGTGAGAGAGAGAGAGAGAGCGAGGTAAAAAGGAGGAAGATGGGGAAGAATGAGGATGAAGGGGTTTTATTTGTAGGAGCTATAGGCTACAGCGACGACAATTCAATTATTGTCGCTACAGGTTAAGGGTGTCGTCATTATAGAATAAGATAATACTATTTCATTTTTATTTTTTTGTTTCAGGTACATATTGGGTGGGCATTGTTTGCCTGCCTTAAATTTCACCATATGCTATAACGACGACAATAGATCATTTTTTTAATTAAAAAATCATTTTTTAATAATATTTAGAATTGTTTTAAGAAAAATTCTGAGAAATCCTATAGTGACGATGTCATCATTACAAATATCAATATCTGCACCTAAAATTGCACCTATTACTTTCTGCACATAAGCTATTTTGGATAGGTGCATTTTTTCTGGTCACATCTATAGTGACGTCATGCAAACGTTATTATTATAGAGTTTTTGGTCAAGTTTTCTTGTTTGACCAGTTATGCAGACGACGATAATATGTCGTTAGTATGAGCCCAACCTATACCGACGACATATTATTGTTGTTATATCTGTTGCCAGTATAACACACATTTTTTGTAGTTGTGGCTGATAGAAAGTAGCTATCTCATATTAGTTAATGTTTCAGATCAAAATGGAAGACTGATTTCTTTGGCTTTAATTTTCAAGCTTTTTTATCTGCAATAATGGTGTGACCATTCCTCCTTTCTAGTGAACCATGGAGTTTCAGAAAAAGAAAAAAAAATTCAAGTCAAATACATGTGAGATAAAATTAACCTTGTGGGGGAAGAAGGAACAAAATAGCGGAGAGAATATTTATAAGGGAAGAAGATAAAAAGTAAGTTGCAGGAGATGCATCTAAACAAATGAGAAAGGGGAGGAGCTAGATGTTTTTCCTTTTTTAATTACTTTTGAGTATCTTGAGTTGATATCCCGCTTATCATTTTGTATTAAATATTGCAATCACTTACTCTTTTGGTCAACTTTTACTTTAAGAGTAAAAACGTTGCACTTATAATAGAATCCCCTATTTTGGTAATTAAAGAGATTTACAGAGAGAGATGTGTGAAGAGAGTAGAGAGATGGTCCCTAAACTATCCGACTTATGGCAATTTGGTTCTCCAAATTTTAATTGTGGTAATTAAGTCCTTAAACTATCTGATTTATAGCAATTTGATCGTCGGACTGTCTAAATTATAACTTACTATTAAATTTTTGACAAAAAACACACAGCACACATGAGAGGTACGTTGTAGTATCTGAAAGCGTATTTAAAGGAAAGTAAACTAAACAAAATAATTTGGGGAGAAGGAAAGGATATTCTCCACTTTTTTTTTTTTTTTTTTAGGATTCTTGGAGCTGCAAATTTAGAAAGAATTTTTTTTTTTTTTTTATGATTATTCATTTTTATATTTGAAAATTTTAAATTATCTTTTAAATACATTTTAAGATTCTACCACGTAATCCTCACGTGTGTTTTTAGAATATTTAATAGCATATTGCAATTTAGATAACTCATATACCAAGTTGCTATAAATCAAAAACTTCAAGAACTCACTTACTACAATTGAAACTTTGTGACCAAATTGCCAAAGTTGGATACTTCACGGCCCATTTTTGCCATTAACCCTAGAGGAAATTTGATTTTTTATAGTATTTTTTCAAAAAAATTGAAAAATCCCGAAATTTGAAATTCTTCAGAAAAATTTCGGATTTAATTATAAAAATACCACTTTTAAAAGTATTTAGAAAAATACATATTTTTATTGATTGATGAGGTACTTAAGGTAACTAGTCGAGTTATCTGAGGTAACTTGAACAGTTACTTCAAGTAACTGAATTAGTTACTCTAAGTAACCTAACTGGTTTCCTCGAGTACTATTGAAAAATACCAAATTTAAAAAAAAATGATATTGTTCTAAATATTTTTTAAAAGTGATATTTTTCTAATAATCTTTTTAAAAAGTGATATTTTATTAAATCAATTCGAGATTTTTCAAAAAAATTAGTCTATCCGGAATTTTTCAATTTTTGGTGGAATTTTGTAAATATCCCTTAACCCTATCAAATATATAATAAAGTCCACATGTGATTATAAATTAATTAATTTAATATTTCTCATGTATCAGTATATTTAATTTTTAGATAGCAAACGAGGTAGGTCACTAGGCTATCCCAATACCCAAGCGGCATGCTATTGATATGCACTTTTTCTATGGAAAATCCGTTGCATAGTGAAGTTTTTGTGGTTATTTCTATTATATTTTTGGTAAATGAATTAAGTGGGAAGTGATTACTATGGTAGCTGCCTAACTGGTCCCCCTGTCATCGTAAGAAACAGCTATCTTCTCCTCTTGTCTTTGTTTTTCCAATTGTTTTTGGCTTTGGGTAACCATGAGAAATGTCAACAACTGTTTAACAAGGCAAAACAATTCGAAAAAAAAAAAAAAAAAATCTGCGGTCCAAAACCAAGACCAGAATCCTTGAAGAATCTTCCTATGTTTATACTCTCATACGTAGTAGTCTAGAATACAACAATTTCAAAATCTTTGGGCCACTCGCTGCCCTTACTCTTCTCATATTTTTCTTCACCAATATTCACCAATCACCTCTCGACACACCCCCCCAAAAAAAAGCCCAAAATTAATAAAAACAATTAAAAGAAAAAGGACATCTCCAAATGGGCGCCATGGAATCCGGGTACAAAACACAGACCACCATAGCACCTTTGATTCTCCGAAACCTCGTCTCCTCGGTATTCGTGTACGCCGACAACTCCTTCTTCAGCTTAGCCGAAAAGCACAAACTCCTAGAACTCATTCGCTCCATACTAATCGCCTCTGTCCTCTTCTTCCTCCGCCTCATCCCCTATCTAAACCCTAATGACTACTACCCCTTCTTCCACTCGCGCAGCCCCTCCAAGCGCGGCGCGTACACTCACGCGCCGACACTCGCCGACGGCGGCGGCGGAGGAGGAGGAGGAGGAGGAGGAGAAGGTTCTGGGATCGGTCGGGCGCTTTCGCAGCTGCTCTCGATAACGAGCGACATCCCGGTGAGTTCGAGGAAATACGACGTCGTTCGGGGTTTGGCGGAGAAGATCATCGAGGATAACCGGAGAGAGGGCTCCCCTGCTTTGCGTGAGGTTAACCGGACGGTGATATCGGCGGCTTTTTCGAGGACACTTGGGCGGCTTGAGGCGGTTGTGGTGGAGAAAGGCCCCGAGGATTGGGCTGAGGGTGGGCGTGGGAATGGGAATGGTGTTGGACCGGTCGAGTTCCGGTTGAACCGGGTTTTGCGAGCGGCTCGGTCGATCGGGGAGTTTGTGTTGACCAGGGTTGGGAGAGTGAGAGAGGGAGCGAACCGGTCCGGGATATCGGCTGAGAAGCTGGCGGCTGAGTTGATTTGGTTGGCGGAAAAGATGGCGTCTTGTGGATTTGTTGGAGAAGCTGTTTGGAGGTGGGCTTCGGCTTCTCGCTTGGCTTGGCTCGCTGTTTCGGCTGAGCCGCGGCTTCAGTGTTCCCTTGTTAAGCTCTCGGGTACTTTTTTTTTTCTTTTTTATTTTAAAACTATTTTGTTAAATTGTTTCATTGTTTAGAAATATTAATTTGTTCCGTAAGTAAAATCTCGAGGCTTATCATTCGAAAACATCAATTAAATTCTACCAGGAAATAGAAATAGTACTAATTACTAATCGTTGGAAGCTTGACGAGAAATTTAGGTACCTGTTTTTTAAAACTTTTTTAATAAATACCTGTTTTTAATTTTTTTTCAAAAATATCCGTTTTTATGGCCCACATTTCATATGAAAATATGAGTGGTTCACATTTACAATATAAATTTTATCCATGAGATACACATTACATGTGTAAAATATGAACGGTATACATTTTAAAATGTGTTAATTTTTAGTGCAACTTTTATTCATGAAATGTAGACCACGGTATGTATATCACGGTATACATTTCATGTGTAAAACAGTGGTGGTTTACATTTCTCTAAAAAAGTTATAAAAACGGGTATTTATGAACTAAAAGTAAAAAACATGTATTTATGAAAATATGGTTTTAAAAATAGGTATTTATGAAATTTTTCCAAGCTTGATTGGTGTGTTTTTAATTTTTTGCTTTTATTTTTGTGTTTAAAGAATAACCATCTTAATCAATTTATTTTAGAGAATGATACTCCTGCATGCAGATTATAGCTTGCAGTGAGAAAATAATAATAATTAGAAAAATATCCTTGAAAGATAAGGACTAAGGAGTGTATTAGCTTAGATCTATCAAACACAAAAATCATGTACCATATATGTGCTTACCTAATATGTTAGTTTTAGTACATTTCTAATGACATTTTTAACTGATCACTCAGAGAATCGTGTATTATTGGACGCTTGTAATTTGTAATTAAGATGATAAATTTGACCAGGGATTTATCTAAATAAAAACTGCTAGCTTGTTATTACAGACGTACTAGATTATAGGTGGAAACTTCAGAGGAAAGAAAAAAGAAGAAAGATAAACTGATCATTATTATTATTATTTTTTTCGTTCATGAATAATTGTAACCTAGCTGATATAGAAAACTACCTTTAAAATTGTTGCAAAGTTGTCCCTAAAATACTAATCATAAACTAGTCTTAGAATTTGAATTTTCTTGCAAAAGTTGAATACCAAGGGAAAATATGTATATACTTGCAAGTCTTCTTTAGTGCATATGAATAAGTTTTAACGGTCTTCCTTGTAAGAGTTTTAATACGAAAGTTTTTATCGAGGGTTCTCCAATGAATGTTAATCTACGTCTCACCCAGTCAATCATTTAAAAAAAAAAGTTTCACTTGGATAATCATTATTGAAAATAGTGAAGCTAGTCCTTACTTGGACTGAAAAAACACCGTCTTAATTTGTTGTCCTTTGGTTAGTACCTTTTATTATAAACGTTCAAATTGAACTGCAATGTGTAAAATTATATTATATGTAACATGGACTTAGACGGTCCGCGAATATATTATAGTGTCCGCCATTCAACATCATACTAGCTAATATATAGATGCGACCGGAGATGTACTTCATGGACATTAAACAGTATATATTTTGGGTATCTGACACACGAAAAGCGCTAGTAATTGGAATATTTAAGTAGTTATCTATAATATTAGTCTTGACTCTTTGAGCACATTTAATATTCACATTCCCTAAGTTTAGGTGAGTAATTTAGATGTGACTAACATATATGATCTATATATTAAATTGTGAACTCTATATATCTATGTAGCCTTCTTGTTCAAGCAAAGCAAACATGTCGATCAGAAGGATGGATTGGAGAGCGAGAAAGAAGAGCAGCAGAAGCAGTTGAAGATTCAGATGCTGCAGTCATGGCTGCCGCTTCTGTGCAGGGCGAGCAATGGCACTGATGCGCCCGTTCTGAGCGCCAGCGAGAGGGCGGAGCTAGAGAGAGTGTTGGAGGAGATGATTGAGACACTAGACGAGGAGCAGCAGGAGAAGGTGTTGACCCTTTGGCTCCATCACTTCACGAGTTGTTCCTCCTCTGACTGGCCTAACCTCCATGCCTCTTACGCTCGCTGGTGTGACACAGCTCGAGAAACACTCTTGCTCCGCCAGGAGTAAATTAAGTATAGTTGCACCATTGATACCCAACATTGTAACACAGTTTCATGATATTTCCCAGACGTTCTTTTTTTTTTTTTTTTTTCGTCCCTTATTCTTAGCACTTGAAATCTCCAATATATTGTTCTTATGGTGTCTTGTACTTAGTAATTGTACCTGATAATTTTTATTCGGGAAGATGTGTTAAGACACTACGTGCATTGTACTCCTCCCATGGGACACGGACCCCATTTTAAGAGTACTGGGAAGAAAAACGCCGTCAATGATCAGCTTGACGCTATTTCCACCTCTGAAGTTCTCCTCACGGGAGTCTCCATAGGATTGGCGTGAGGAGAGCTTCAGAGTAAGTGGATATGGCGTGAACTGGATCATTATTGATGGCATTTTCGCTCCTAATACCCGGAGCCATCCTCTAGACGGTGAATAGGGATAGATTAATAGGATATATTGAAAACGGTAGATCGGAGAACTGCAAAAAAGAACGTCGAGGACCAATATACAAAGGTATACAAAGTTGGAAACAATATTGTTGCAACATACTAAACAACTTATGTATTGCATAAGCGTCATTTAAGTTCAAATTTATGCGATCCTTATGGAAACCTTGAATTTTATAAGGTGTATGGTGGTAATTTCACACATTAAGTTAGTTTTGAGTGGGGGTTACAGTGAGAAGTGTTGGAAGACTTCAGAATCAAATTCGAATTTTTAGGGGGCTAAATAGAGACGAACCTTGAAAACTCAGGTTAAATGGTATTTTTAAAAAGATGGTGCCCAGCTCATTTATGCCACATATCAAAAATGAAATCCCCATTTTTTCCAAATCCCTAACTTTCCCTAAGGCTCCCATGACCCTTCCTCTTTCAAGTTCACCTCCAAAATCCGGCCACCGGGAGCAGCCCAGGCCCGACCCTTCAATTAAGCCGCTTCCTAGACGACCAGCGAAGTAGCGTAGTTGGCCACCACCTCGAGTCATGCCGCCCAGAAAACACGCGTGTAGCTGAGGCCAATCGCGGCTGATTCCGGCGATTGCGCGGCCATTCTTCCCCTCCCTTCCTAAGCCTAACCCGACACATCCCAGCAATCTTATTCTAGCAATTCGTCTCTGGTAAGCTTTTGAAGATACTGGACCATTTTCTAGTAAACTTTTGTCGGGATTCTTGCAATTATTTATGAAAGTAGTGATGTTATAAATTCTTGGATGGAAAAGATATGAATGAAGTTATGAGAATGGATGGTTGACATTATTGAAGATCAGAATTTGGTTTAAGATAATTGTTAAGAGAAAAGCTAGTATTTTTCAAAAATAATTTCTCGAAATGTGGTATATTTGTATTAAAATCAATATTTTTAGCCTTTTCTTGAAAGTTTGGTATAAAATCGTAAATTTTTGCCCTAGACCTTGAAACGAAGCTTCAATTTCAAATTTGAGCTAAGGGAGGCCAAGAAACGAGTTATGATAAATAATATTGATGCATTTCGCAATGGGCACGATTTTTGAGACACCAAGGCTCGAAAAGCACCTCTATTAGTGTACCAAGGGTCGGGTTTGGCCTTGCCTTGGAATTAGGCGAGTTATATAGCTAATCTAGTTATTTTTGATGCTAGGAACACGTTGAAGACCTTAGAGTCACAATTTGAAGCTTTGGTGGAAAAGTCACACTCTCCCAAGCAAGCGATCGAGGGTCGAAATCACTCACCGACCCTTCATTTGGCTTTCCCTCAATGCCACGAGCCCTTATTATTCTCGTACGTCTATCATGGTGAGGTAAATGATTCAATTACTTTATTTTTATACTTGTTTTGCATAAAATTTGATTTTGTTGTTATTTTTGAAAAATATGGACTTTATTGCTTTGAATGATTTTATAAACTGCCAGGTGGATTTGAAATGTTAGAAAACTGTTTTGGGATGTTTTTATATGATTCTTGTATAGATTTGAATTTTGGAATTGATCAAAATACAGCTGTTATGCTGTCGGCTTTTCAAGAGTGAAAATGATTTCATATAAAACTAGAGTACATTCTAGATTTGTGAAATACTACATGGTTTTTTTGAGTACAATTTATCTTTCACATACTGTATAATCACATATGAGGTCGTCTTAGGCATCACAATTCATTTAGTTGGTAGTTGGCCCCTACCATTAGTGCAGAGTCCATAAATCTTCGTAAGATTCTTTAGCTAGGAGGTTAGACCCTCATTGTCGGTACAAAGTCCGTAAACTCATGTAGAGATCCTATACACATAGCCATGCATGTGTCGAGTCTAGGGTATCTAGTATACATTAGTGCAAGTTACTTTTGGTCGTGATGAGTGGATTTGAGCTCATAGTACTTAAGTTCATTTATGATATGTGCAAATAATAATGATTTTCATACTATGTTTTCATATATGGATAAGATTTTTCGCTTTTGATTTGTACATGTGATTCGATAAATGTTTTACAATATAACTAACCACGTAGGGACTTTTATAAAGAAAATAATTTCTAAAAAGGTAATTGAGTTTCTTACTGGTTATTCCATGCTTATCTCCTTCTTTTCTCCTCCTCAGATAGTTTTTAGTGTGATCTTGGAGATTAATAGCCGTTTAAGTAGGAGGCATTCAACTAATGGTATCAATTTCTTGGTAATGCTAGGAGACTTAGACTAAGATTGATGTTTATTTCCTATTTTAGATTTATGAGAACCTGATTAGAATTCAACCAAGTGTACTATGTTGCAATTATGTCTATAAACTTATATACCATGTTAGTGTTTAGGATGACATGATGATGAGGATGATGATGATGCATACTTATAGTGGACTATGTTTTTCTAATTATTACTTGATTTGTGTTTAATGGTGAAATACGAAATTATGGGATTAGTTCCATTAGTTAGATTTCAGGACTTTTCAGGAAAAATAAAACATTTCTACAAATCGAAAAATTTTTGGATACTTTTATAACTAAATTAGAAATTCTACAAATTTCTAATTCAAGTAAAATTTCCAATTTTTGGAGTAGAACTGCTAGTTATTACCATCTTGGGCTTATTTGTAAGGGGATCCAAGATTGCGACCTTTCATTCCTAGATAGTCCACAAAAGAAAAAAGAAATTTTAAAAGCAGGAAAAATCATGAGGATTCATACGTGAACTAAAATTTATAAAATTAGACATCAAACTACTTGCTAGTGTGCTAAAGTGTTAACTTGAGGATCAAGAATAAGTTTCAAAGCTTCCGAATTCTCCTTGATAAGCAAAATCATCACATTTATGTTTGAAGTAGGGAGAGCCTTGATTACCTAAACTGTAAAATCCACTTTTTTTTAAAAAGGGCAAAAGAGTAATTTTTAAAAGGAATAGCATTTTGGTAATTTTAATTTTTCAGTTTATTTAAAGAAAATATTTGAAATAATTAAATTAAAGTAATTAGGTTCAATCTGGAAAAAATAAAGTCTAAGTTCATTGGGACTTAAGTGGGAAAGAAATTAGAAATCAAGGGCCAAAGTGTAAATAATTGGGGTGAAATTGTAAGAATTTATTGAAATTTGGGCCAAATTACGATTAACGAAATAGTGCACCACACGTACAGCAGCTGACACGTGGGCAATAGTTTCAAAAATGGCCAATAAATTTAGGACTCCGAAATTACTGTCTCCGTCGACGTTTTCCAGCCAAATCCTCGTCGTTCGGTGTCATAGTACTATACTGCCGGCATGTTCCACTTCCTATTGTCGTCCTCGATCTCTTCCAACCGGTTTCATGACAACTCGCCGCTAGTGAGTGTCTCGTCTCTATTACCGTATTTTAATATTTAATTTATAGTATTTTTGTAATTATTTCGTAAAATAATTATTTAGGCCGAAAAAATTATACTATGTGAAATAAGAGATTGAGACGAAAACAAATATGATTTTGTGGTATCGAAACGGTATTTGGAGACGTGTTAATTATCGAATCAAAAAAGTGGGAATTTTTCTAAATATTTTGAAAGTGATATTTTTGTAACTTTTAGATTTTAAAGCCCATTTAAGGCTTGGGATATTGAAACTAAATTTCGACTTTGTATTTGGACTCAGTGAGGTCGACAGACAAATTTTGTTATAAAATATCACTATATTCTGAAGTGGCATAAAAATCGAGGCACGTGGCTCGTGAATAGTGTCGTGCGACAGGTCGGGTCCTGCATCTGGATCCACTTATAAGAAATTATATGTCTAACCTGGTATTTTTAGGTGCTCTGAATTCAGTGGTAATCTTTGTTTTCCAATCTGAGGCTCTATTGGAAAAGTTACTTTTTAAGGTGTACTTACTGACATTCCGAAATGACCATTCGAATACTTAAGTGACCAACGAGAGATTTTTCGAGCGTTATTAGCTTGGTATTGCTACTGATTTTATATCTGTTTTAATTTTTTATTACATTAAAACTTATTTATGAAATATTGTGATTTTATGATGATTTGATAAATTGTTGAAACATGTTTAATTATACTAGGATTGGACTGTATAAATTTTTATACATATTTTTAAATTGTGATTATGGGGTAAAACAGAAATGTGCCACTCATGTTGCAGTAAATTCCAGAATAATGCCGAGTTGGATTTTAAAGCATGATTTGATTGATTCTTGGATACATAACATAGGATCACATACTTGAAGTTCATTATCGCATCGTGATAGTTTAGATCACTAGCGAGTTGCTGCAGCTATATGAGAGACGTAGGCTCCTTTACAGGTTTTTGCTGATATGCCTTCAGGTAGTATCTGGATGCTGGGTACCTCTACTATAGAGGTATTACAGGGGCGTGATGGGAAGATGAGAGCTCACTCTTATATCTTGTTTATGTATAATATGTACAATGATATTGATTTGATTTTGATTTTGAATATGTGATTATTCTGGATTTTAATGATTTATAAACTTGATTTATAAATAGATTTAGAGGTACTAACTATGCAAGTTTGAGAAACTGCATCTACTAAAAAAAGTAATTGAATTCCTACTAAGTATGTGAATGCTCACCCCTTATTTTTCTACTCTTACGTTATGCTCAATGTGATCTTGGGAACTCACGAACAGAGTAGTAAGGAGCTTGTTACCTTGTTGTATAACTGGTAATTATATAAAATACGTGTGTTTTACTTTCTTGGCTTGTAATAACACTTAAAGACCCGTTTCACGGATTTGATCTGTATAATTATGCTGGATTGTGAGAATAATGATGATGATGCTTAGTTTTGTTTTATAAATTTTATTATCAATCTATGTCTAACGGTGATTGTAAAACTATGTGAATTTTACTTTTAAAACTATTTTTATAAACTTTTCAAACACAACTATTGAATTTCTGCTTGTGAAATTCTCTTTCTGCCACTAGCTCGGGGTTCGGGTGATAACAGAAAAGTTTGGTATCAGAGCAAATGTTTATTTGCCTAGGATGTGACACTATTAGATTAGATTGTAATTAGTTTTCAAAAAAAAAATTTACATCATTGTTTCACTAACACTTTGGCATATTAATACAGACTAGTAATATGCCTTCGAGAAGAAGAGTACCGAGGTGAGAGTCAAGAACCGAAACTACTTCTCCAATACAACAACAAGTTCCTGATCCTCTAGCAGATTTATTTGATGCATTGCGAGAGATACCAGGACTAAGAGCTCAAAGAAATCCTGATGCCTGACAGGCTAGCAATTCAAATTTGACGTCAAAACTTCGTTTCGAGGTCCCGAGCATTAATTGTCCTTAATTCCTGAAAGTTACAAAAATACCACTTTTCTAAAGTATTTAGAAAATGTCATCTTTACTAAATATTTACAAAATACCACTTTTATGAAAATATTTTCAGAAAATATCATTAGCACAGAACTATTTAGGAAAATATTACTATAAAAAATATTTGAAAAAATATCAACTTTACTGATTATTTGTAAAAATATTATTTTATCATAAATATTTCAGAAAGAACACTTTTCTAATATCAGCCCAAGGTCCAATCTCAATAATAACATATTTTCAACCCCACTGTTTTGGTTTGTAAGAATACCACGTTTTGTTCTGAATTAGAAAAATAACATATTTTTCAATTCAAGATTTGTCTCATACTGGACATCAATTCAATACAACACTACTATGTTTATTCATGATTCAATCTCCTCTTTCACTTCATCCAACTTTCACGGCTATAAGAATAACTTCACAAAAATAATTATATAAATACCATAAATTAATTTGTAAAACGATCAAAAACTCAAAAATCATTTTACCGGAGCTGATTTGCTAAAAACCAACGGCTGAAGAGGGTCAGCGCCAATTCGGGGAGGCTTAGGCTTATCGTCTATAGTGGTGATTGGTGGTGGCTGGCATTCGTTGAGAGCTTATGAAGAAGAAGAAGGAAGAAGAAGAAAAAGGAAGAAAAAAGAAAAAGAAAACGAAAAAAAAAAAAAATAAATAAAGAGAGAGAGAGAGAGAGAAAGAGAGAGAGAGAGATTGTCGATGTGGGAGAGAAAGAAAAGACTAGTGTTATATTTAAAATCAAAAGTGGGTTCCACAACATATATAAAATGTTCTATTTTATTTTAATTTTTTTCAAATTTTTTTAGGCAAAAATTACTAGAATGCCCTTGAAATATTTGCGTTTTTACGGTAACTGTTTTACTCAGTAATAAAGGATGTCCTAGACCTTTAAAAAAAATTATAATAATGATAAAATAATTGAGTATAATATACATACATTATTATATTACATGCAAACGTATAATATATATACATATATTAACATATTCTTGAGGTTGTTATCCACATGAAGTTTCGAACTTAATTTAGTCTACTTAAGAATACAGAGTTCAGGCAATATAGTAAGTACTACAACACAAAAGGCTTCGAGTAAATGTCAAATTTCTCAGACGACGACAATTGAGGCACCTGCATTTGACAAGCGTGTAAACCGTGTATAAGAAAACTTAGTCAATTTCTCGTAAACGAGCAGTATCAAGAAAAGATTCATTGAATAAACGTTAAGAACAATACATTTTAGTGTAGATTCTTTTGTGTATTTTATACAATTTTGTAGTTTGATTCCACCGTGTCGTGGATGAATTTTTTCAACTATTGGATTGTTATTGATTTTTCATTATATTGTTGAATCACATCTCCGGATCCAACGTCATGGTTGGCACTATCAAACTATTTTTATTTTTGCCTTTACCGCTTCATATTTTCCAAAAACGTCTATACAAGAGGATATATCCTTCTTCAAGAGCATCCTTATATTGACCAAAAGAACGTGAGACATGACATATATACAAACCAATACAAGTACGTAATATCGTATCTATAGACAATTAGGCAAAGAACTGAATGTATTAACAGAGAAAATAGTATATATTTGTGATTATACCTGTGATAATTTTGTACGAAGAATTTTATTAACGAGAGAGGCAAGGGGACCCTGGAGGCGTATGCCGCGGGTTCGAGCCTCACGAATTGTGTTGCGCATTGCATACAAAAGGCGCCCATATGTCAATCCAGGTTCGTTTTGTACTGCTTGTATGAAGCTGTAAGTCATTGCACCCGTTAATTCGCTTCCTCCTGATAGAGCCTGCACTAACCAATATTCAACCATGCCAATACATTTGATATACTTAGTTTTGGGTGAATACAAACAGAAAAGGAAAAAGCACCCAATAATTCTGCATGTACTCATCCCTAGTAAGTTGGTAGCTACCTATGTACAACTATCCTCTGTCTCATCGTAATTCGAATTGTATTGAAATAAAAGTTTTAATTTAAGATATAGATTATATATATGATGGTACAAAGATAAAGTTGTGGTTTTATGATTTACTATACAAATAAAATACTCAATGTATAAGATCATGTATATAGTACGTAGATATGCATGATTATGAAATTTTTTGAGTATATAGGATTACCAAAAATTTTCGTATATTCATAATAAAATAGTAGAAATATCTCACTTAACGTAACGTCCAACTAGCTCTCTCATCCCCTAAACACTATCACAATTAAGTTGAACTTGAAAGCAATTACGAGGAAAGCTACTCACGTTAGTGTCCGCGGAGGTTTGATTATCATCACAGGCGCTTATAGACACAGCAAAACCTCCACTTGTTCCTTTATAAAATGACGGACGCCGTTGATCTTCCCACGTGTAGCATCCTGATTCTCTGCTTCTAATTCATTACAAATTAACCACTTACACAATATTCATTCATATATTATATATATAGTAAAACATTAACAAGTCTAATTTACGTTTTTCGTTTTAACCAAATAATGAAGTTATTGTTAATTTTTTTAATTCAGAATAAAGAATAAAACTGTCGAAAAGACAAAAGGCATATCCTAATTATATTAGCAACTATTACAACAGAACATCATCATGATCTGCTAATAATCTCAATTCAAAAAAAGAACAATTATTTGCCACGTTCAAAGATAGCCAAAAATCATATGCTAATACTTTGAATCAAAATTTGTCTAACCAAAGAGAAGCAGATAGCGAATAATGTCAATAAACAAATTCTGCCATAAATACAACCCAAAAAGGCAATTAAAACGAGTATTAAAGTCCCACAAAGAGGAGAAACAAACACTATTTAGAGCTATCAAAGAACATATAAGCTCACATAAATACCTGTTCATCTTGCAAACAAAGGGAAGATCAAGCACGGTTCCACTATAGCAGGCATCTACAATGGCATGAAGAGTTGTGCCCTGAGTTAGTGGTCTAACAATAGTAGCATTAATTTCGTCGTCAACAATCTTCCCGGATACCTCGTAATCGACAGGGCACAGAGTTTCGTCAAAGCCATCAACCTCATCATTGTCTTGGTCTTCCTGCCTATCGCCATGGCCAGAGAAGTAAAACACTAAGGAGTCCCCCGGCTGGCTGCCTTGTACAAGCCACCTCAAAGCCATTTGCATGTTTCTTCTCGTTGGGATCCTTAGAGGGTCGGTCTCATATTCTGCGTAAATTAATACTATGAATTCAGTTCATTATAATGAGCAGCATTTCAGTTTGTTCTTCTTCTTATTTCCCTAAAAAAGCTTTTTATCGAAAGACAATTTCATGAGCAGTTTAGTTCAAATTGTGAAACTGATTAAATGTCAATATACTTTGATTGGAGCATATTTTTGACCTTTTAACTAAGAATAATGTGAATTTGGATTGAGTTTTAGAATACTATATTCTGGTCGAGAATGAGCTTTACAAAATCCATTTTGGAAGGGAAAAATAACACGGTGCTTTATCTTATTATGTCCTTGGGTTTCTTCGTCAAAATAATAATAATAATCATAATAAAAATAATAATAAATTAACATTTTTTTTGTACTAGAAAAATATAAATGCTAACATTTGATTATCACAAACCCCACAAGATAGAAAAGTTTTCTGATGTTACGTTTCCACTTTCTTTATATAAAATCTTTAAAAGAGAAAAGTTATATATGTGGTGTAAGGAACAAATAACCAGAGAGGTGTATAAATTAAAGTCTGATATATAATTTTCTTAATGTATAAATTTTTATATTAAAATCATATCAGAATAAAACATTATTATGGTACGATATAATTTTTCATTTTATAGAAAATCTGTCCACTTCAGAGTCTTACCTAATAAAAAGAACATGACTTTAGACAGTGTTATTTTCTACATGTAAATTTTTATGCTTACCTGTGAGGACGAGTATGGAGTCAACAGGAAACCCCATCTTCTCAACTAGAAAGTACCTCATGCAGTTAACATCATTAACACTTCCTTTGACATTGCACTTCTGCCCACGATAGCTTACTCCACAAACCACCGCTCTCTTCCTCCCATACGCAGAAGGAGGCACCAAAACTACCCCCGGCCTCGGCCTTGGAACCGCAACCACCGCCTGCTGAGGATAATAACTGCAGCTGGGACCGGACCCTCCTCCCGCAGGAAAGGAATAGCTTCCGAATCCCGGATTCACGGCCATGACCGTGTTGACGACACTTTTAAACCTAGCTGCCGCATTCTGGACCGAATCATGGCCGGCTTGAATCAGAGAGTTGTTGAAGTTAGCATTGGGTCTAAGCTTGGTGATGGATTGGCAAAGAGGACACTTAACCATCTGTGCTTCGATTGGAACAAGAAGTTGAGCCTCACATCGATTACATCTTTCTGCTCTATTCGCCATTATTGGTGTTGTTTAGGCCGAAAGATAAAAAACCGGGTAAGGGTTTTGTTACAAAGTGGGGATCGAGATATATTATAATAATGGATAGGATTTGGGGGAAAATAGTGAGTGCATAGGTGGCAATATGGATGAGTTGTATACTCTATCTAGTAGTGTTGTCAGTCAAGTGGTTTCTTATCAATCTTTAGACATATATGGACATATATTCCATATTTGACGATCCATGGATTTGGGATTTAAAGGAAGAGCACCAGATTCCCATTATTGCCATGTTTTCTCCTTTTCTGACTCTGAAAAATTTTCTATATCTATAATCAAGATATGGTTCTTCCTCTTGTGCAAGAAATTCAGACCTGCCCATGTGCAGTGAGGAACATTCTGAATGAAGAGTTTATCCTGGCTTGTTAACGATTTTGTTGATTAAGCTTATACTGGTTTAATTATGGATTATTTGGATAATTTTTCAATTTATTATGGTGTTTAATTTTTTCCAACTATCAATTGGTTCGGCAAATTAAATATTACTATATATTACCATAGATATACAATAAAATTTGTGTATAATATCTTCAAATTTAACATTGGAAACTGTCTATTTTATTTAAAATGTTTGATAAAAGATGAAGAAAGAGAATGTCGCATATTATGAGCTGGATAGTGTATATATTTATATGTATATATATTATGGTCAAGCTAGCTATCTATATATCATTAGTATATATATTCCATTAGCGAATTGATAACTCTCTTTAAATAGAGATATTTTGTGCTTTATATTGCGTTTTATTTTTGTTTGTTTTATTTAAATAAATTAATTTTAATTATTATTTATTTTGATTTTACTTTCATTGCTGTTTATTTTATTTATTTTTTAATAATTTTGTAAGTAAAATATGTGAAAAGGGCAAAATGGGAGCAAATAGGGTATTAAAGTCATTTCACAATTCAATTAAAATTGAAGAAAATATTTGGAGATGATGAAGAGCACTCGTATGACTGAAACCGGATGAAAGCTCGCAAAATTGGCCATCAGATCAATATCAAAAAACTACATTTCGCGCATGCAAGACACGCACTGATTACCCTATAACATTGAGGTAATCAGACACAACTTTGAGGCATTCAACGCCTACTTTTGAATACCCTATAACATTCTTTTATTTAATAAATTCAAAGGGTTGCAGATCTTTTTGGTTTTCTCAAGTAGATCGAGAGTATCTCTGATCAGACGTCACAACTTACGATCTTATGAATGCTGGATGGAAAAGTCCGATATTAAGGTCAGTTCACTCAATAAAAGGGATAAAAGGGGGAAAAGAAAAACAAAATCACTTGGGGAAGTTTTTCCTTTAATTACTATGCTATTTTGTTTGATTGTGAAAATATGGTCTTTCGAGTACAGGGGACCTGAAGATAAACTGGTTTCAGTGTAACCACAAAGCTAGAGCTAGAAAAAAGTTGATCAGCCAAGGATATAGGACTTGGGGCATTGTTGGTGACCGGTTTAGCAGCATTGAGGGACTTCCAAGTGCAAAGAGTACATTTAAACTTCCAAACCCAATGTCCTAGATATGTTTCTTGAAAAAAGTTCTTTGCAACTTGAAATTTCTATATTTCAGTGATTTTATTTGTACTCTCATATAAGTTCAGTCAAGTTTTTCTATATAATTTTATCTGGTAAAATTCTAGAGTAAGAGTTCATCTTCTATTGCGTTATTATCTCCTGGATATATCGTCGATTTTAGATTACCTTTAAGATAGAATTTACATGCTAAACTGATTGAGTTTTACAGGATAAATACGTGTGTAATCAAAGAGAGATTTATCATAGTATTTTCCGGTTGTGTGATTGAGATGTGATTTGTGTAACTGAGTAACATCATAAATTGAAACAGGATTAATAAGTAAAGCAATATTGTGAACCTTGTATGTCTTGTCGTTTTCTCATTATTATTTTCTCTAATATTGTTTGTGCCCCAAAATAACTCAAAATCTCATTTTGATTTCATTCCTTTTATGTTTATTTTTACTTAACCTTTTCTTTTAATATTGGTCACTTTTGCCTCCCTGTGGGATCGACACCTCAAACTTGCTACAACTACTGAAATACAATTTGAGCATAAATCACCAGCATAGAAAATATTTTCGACCAACAGTCAAGACTTTTTGACTGAGGTTGAAAAAGTTCAACCGCGAGTTGTGATTTCTCAACTAGAGTCAAAACTTTTTGGACCGCCGATTGAAAAATGGTCGGAATGCAATATTGTTGGTCAAGATTGGCATAATTGAATAGAGGCATAGTTGGCTTTGTCATCGAGGTTAGCGGTGGTAGTAGAGTGCTGCAAGTGGTGACAGTGTCAGAATCTGTTTGAGTTTTGTTGGAAAAAAAATATATTAATTTTAGGGTCTATTATATGCAAGTAATTTTAGGAGCAAAATTATGGAGTACTAATAGTGCTCAACACCATAATAACGTGTTCGTCTGTCATTATGTGGTTTTAATTAATAAACTGGTTTCCACATGGGCCCCATTTGAAGTCTAATTATAATTGGCTAATCGCAGACTGACACATCATGTGGTGTTGGCACTATATGGGGCCTTATAGCATTACTCTAATTTTAGATATGTAACATAGTAATGAGAGTTAGTTTTGATAATATTTACGGATGAGTTTTTTTTTTTTTTTTGGTTATGAGTATGTTAATATACCACTAGATGTGAGTACCCATTTTTCAATTACAATGATTAAACTCTTTTTTTCAAATTTCTTCAAGGAATCGAATTAAAAGTAATTTCCTGATGCGATTCATTTTGTGAATTATTTTATATAAATATGTACATGTATTAAGATTTATCTACCCGATAAGTTCGAGATTGACTTCCCAGAACATCTCGAACATTTGGAGGAATTAACATATATGAGACTGTAAAATCCTAGTCAAATCGGCATCATTAAATGCTTTAATAGCAACGTAGTACATATATTGCTATTATTTCATCATTAATATTGCTAGTACAATAGAAGCAGTACATAACATTTGTACTATATATTATTTGAGTTCCATTATGAATTGGATCTCTCTTGCATACTTACGGGAGTTTCGTACACCGGAAAAAAAAAGTACAAATCAAAAGAGGAAACAAAAACCTGATTGAAGACATTATTTTAGTTATAATTCATATACTTAGAGTGAAATAAAGACAATCTTAGATATAAAAACCCCAACGTAGTACTCTTGGAAGATAGATAGCTAGCCTTCACTCTTGATTGAAATGCACCATGCAGTATAGAACCATTAAAGGGAAATTTTTCTTGAGTAAATGTCGAACTCTGCCGATGATGATAGCAATGGCTTCTGCAACATGTATAAATGAAAACTTAATTTCAACTTCTAATTGTTAAACTTCAAAATACAAAAGTGATGATACATATATATATATGCCACAATTAATTAATTTCGATATTAATAAACAGAATGTTTTTGTTGTACTCTTTTTGTAAGAATCTTTGTTAGAAAGGGCACACCAATTATCCTTCACTGAACGACACTCAAAAAAAGAAAAATAAAAAAGAAAGTAAAAAAGAATTTATTTTTGTTTCTATAGTTATACTGCATACTAAGTTCTTAAAGGACATGGTATTTCATTGGTACAACTTTTATCTCCCAAATTTTGAGATACAGAACTGTCACTAATTCTAAAACTCATTTTTCTTGAATGTGTAGTGATCGAGTATATATATATATATACACACACGAAGGAAGAAACGGGTAACTTAAGATTTAAGAACATATATCGTGCATTAATAATAATATTCAGGAGGCTATTAATCAAACCTGATTGATTCTGTGCCCGAACAGTCTCGCTAATCTCCTCGAATTAAGACATTTAACTTGGTTATTAGCTGCATTCTCTTCGAAGGTGTCGGACAATAAATCCACCAGTTCTCCGTATGTTATGTTGGGATATCTCTTTATTAAATCAATGAATATGTATGTCGAAGCACCATTCATTGTCTTCCCAGTGAAAGCCTACAAAAAATACATATCAAATAAAAAATCACTAATTAGTAGTACTAGGAAAAATAAACTGGAAAAAGAGAATCTGAATTTTAATTAACTAATATTAAATAATAAATTAAAATGTACATAGATTATTATCTCGAAAAACTTGTGTCTGGTAGGTAATACCTTCTAACAGTGAATATTTCATTTTTGTTTCTAGTCTTATTAGCTAAGGTCATTGTTGGATACACTTTCAATTTTTCATAAAATTGAAAACAAATACAAAAAACTTGTTTATGTTTTGAAGTTTTAAAAATTAGAAAATTATTTGATACCATACCCAATCACTTTTAAAGTTTAAAAACAGAAAAATAAGCATGCTTGGTAACTATGAAAATTAGTTAGAAAAATACCAAAGAATTTATTCAAATAATGCCATTTTAATTTGTTTTAGAAAAATACCATTTATAAAATTAGTATGTTTAGAAAATATCACTTTTAGAAATTTTATTTACAAAAATACCACCTCTGGGTTTACTTTTAGGTTTTAAAAAAATGGAAGTGAAAAAAATTCTAACTTCCATTATTTAAAAAAAAAATTTGTAAACAAATTTTTTAAATAGAAAAAAAAAACAAAGTTACCAAGCAGGTTTTCCAAAAAAAAATTGTAAATTTTTGTTTATTTGAATAGAAGACAGAAAATAAAAGTGTATTATTTATAAACCCAAACTCTGCAGTCTACAGAGAGAGAAAAAAGAAAAAACAAAGAAAGAGGAAAACAAAGAAAAAATATTTAAAAGTTTTTCTTCGAACTTTAAGCCTCATTTGTAAGAGGATTATTTGGCTTTTTCTTATCTCACATCAAGTTTAGGTTGAAAAGTTTCCTAACACGTTTTATTGTATCCCGACTACTACATATTTATTTCTTTTAATGAAAGTCAATTCTTTTTAACAATAAGGTCTATATAAAAATTCGTCACATTAATTGGAATTTTTATTTCCCTGACAATTAATGTTGAAGTAACCAGCAATCCCTTACAGTAGTATCAGCAGCCAATTGATGATCTTCACAAGCACTAATACAAATAGCCAATCCGCCACTAGTGGTTTTCCGTGCCCCTGAACGAGGGGTATGATCTTCCCATCGCTTACTACACATGAAGAAGATACCAACAACCGAAAAAAAGGAATATATTAAAGTGAGATCGACTTCCCAAAACATGATCTTGGTGTTTATGAAGAGTTTTTCCAAAATAAATTGTTAAGAAAATATTTGATTATGATAAAGAAATTCACGAAAAATAAAAACTATTTAAAATGTACTTAACAATATTGCGAGTAGAGATTGAACCAAATACACTCACTTTTTATGGTCATAGACAAACTGTAGATCGAGGATTGTGCCACTATGGCAAGCATCAACGATGGCATGAAGTATCACACCTTCCACGAGTGGCCTAACAATGGTGATATTTATATCATTATCGAAGATCATGCCTTGTTCCATGAAATCGACTGGGCAAATAGTCTCGTCGAAACCGTCAACCTCGTCATTTTTGAAATCTGGCTGTCGTAAGCCATGTCCCGAGAAGTAGAACACTAGCGAGTCTCCAAACTGGCAGCCCTCTACGAGCCATTTCAGCGAGTTTTCAATATTCTTCTTGGTTGGGTGAAATTCCTTTTCTGGCTCGAATTCTGCATGTACAATTTACACATGAATATAATAACGTGTAAATAATCATTTGTAAATTCATTGAAAAGCGAGTTAGCTTGAAAATGAAATAAGATGTTTGAAAACTAAACCATGCAGCATCTTGTATGTTTATTTATTTATTTATTTTTGTAACAAAAATACAGCATCTTGTACTATGGCAACGGGTAAAGACTAAGAAAATTGAGTCTGAAATATGCCACTGGTACCATTAGTGACATTATTCGGCAAAGAAAGGAGGAAACACATTACAAAATTATTGGATTTGTTTGCTAGTTATAATTTACAAGACAACAAAAGATTCCTCTTGATTTAAATTTTTAATACTATCTGTCCTTGCGAAGAGTAAAGCAAGCTTGTAAAACCGAAAAAGAAAATATTTTGTGTAGAGTAAAACCAAAAAGGAAATAATTGTATGCGACATAAGTACCGTCCTCGTAATAGTTTTTTCAAGAGTCTTGGAATAGGAGAAAACATTCAAATATGCATTAACTTAACCCATGTCCAAGCTCCCTAGGTGTTACCACATCTTATGGATACTCCTTTAGAGTTTCTTCTTTTGTTCGTTCTTCTGTTTCCTTTGTGGGATGATCTTATGTCAGAGTAATTTCCTTTTGTTAAAAATATTTGTTATTTGTAGTTTTTTTATTTTATTATTATAGCATGAGCAATGAGCGAAAGACTAGTTACCAACTTAAGTATGAATGCATGTAAACAAACAAGGTGAGAAAAAGAAGACCATAAAGACATACTAGTATATGCCAACTAGAGCAGCATCGACCTGCATGATTACTCTATGCTTCCCTTAAATCCTAAAATATTATTAAAGAAAAAAACTCCATACAAATTAAGAAATAAAACACACCATATCTCTGAAACAAAAGTTTGAATGTATCTAGACTTCCCTTATAATTCTCCTTATACGAGTTAATTTTTTATTAGAAAATAAAAATGAGGAAAGATTCTATTATTATTATTATTATTATTATTTTGACCTCGAGAATAGGGATTCAAATTTGGAATCTTCCATATTAAGAGAAAGTGTAGTTACTATTAGACTAAGTCTAAGTTTGCGACCAAAAACCCTTATTATTTAAATCTTAAGAGATGATCGTTATATAATCTTACGTTGGTCCCGGATGTATCGCAAAACTGGTCTTTGTTTGACTTAAGTTCATGGCCTCTATATATTTTGTAAAAAGTTTCAAAGTAGTTACTTTTAGAGTTTTCCATTCAATCTTTAATGCAATTGACTAAAACTTTTCAAAAATTAGAAAGTTAACACTAGAAATTATTCTTGTATAAAATTACAACTGCATCCTTAGAGATATTTAATGGAACAAGTAGATGATTTGACGGAGAACAATATAAATTTAAGTTGATCAGAAAAAACAAGAAATTAATTTCAAATTTTGGAGACCAATAAAAGGCGAGACTTCGTAGTAGTGACGAACAGATTAATTAAGTCTTACCAATACCCAATAATGAAAAAGAAAAGACAAGGTGGGGAATAAAGCATATGCATCAGAAAAAGTTTCGGTAGTGACATGATTAATATCATTTAGATTAAAAGAATGTACAAAGAAAAGCCATATCCTTTATGTAAAGCATGTTTTTCCCACCGAATAAAGTGTGTTATCTTTCCAGATCATCTTTAACCTTTATTATTTCATTTTAAACATTCTGTGAAACTAGCTAGACAGTATTACTGAAAAAGATGTTACACCTACTTTAAAAAAAAAAAAAATCACCTTTTCTGCACAGCCCATATATGCATCTATCCTCTAAGGATAATTAAGCTAGCAGAACTCTTAAGATGTAATTCCCCAGAAAATCACATAGATAGAGATAAGATAAAGTTTAGTTTTAATTTTAAAAGAATCAAAAAAGGAAAAGTATATATCTCAGAAGTATTATATATATATACGCATGATAAACACCACATATCAAAAGGAAATTATGATCATCAAGCTCTAATATTAGTGTTAAGTCCATATATTAAATCACGTAAACCCACCTGTGAGCACACGAATACAGTGAGGAGGATAATTGTATTGCTTAATCAACAGCTCCCTCATGTCCTTAACGTCATTGACTGTTCCTTTGAGCGTGTATTTACGCTTATAAGTCACGCCGCACAGAAGGGCACGCTTGTTCCACCGTTTACCGGACAGCATCTCGGCTGGAGACGGCTTAGTATTCAATGAACTGTAAGAGTTCACGTCTGTTTGCCGATCCATGTGTTTAAACTTCGAAACGAAATCTTTCACTACTCGAAAAAGATCGGAGTGTCTCTCACAAATGCTATGAAATCCTTTTGAACTAACATAGTTACTTCCGGTTTCGCACCTCGAGCAACGGCAGTACGTCCTTACCGCCGGCCGGTGATTGCTGTCCGACATGCAATATTTGCTGCATGTTGTTGTTGTCGTCGACGTCGTTGTCGTTCTGAGTTCCATATGATCAAGGTTGAAGTACTATTTATAATGCGCCAAGTGAAAGTTGTAGCTAGGGATGACAATAATTGAGGTGTTATGGCCAGAAGGGGATATATAAAATTTAATGGACGATCAAGAACAAAGATCAAGAAAAGATGCATGGATTTGAAACCAACGGCAATGAGAAGAGCTGACAATATTGTATATAAGAAAAAGTGGGTTATTTTATAATGGGCGGCGTTTACCTTTTGATACATGTACGTACTTATTATTTTAAAGGTTTGTGTAAATTGGGTTGAACATGATGCCATTGGCCGTGTTTTGTATAGTTGTGGTATATATGTATAGGACGACCAGATATTTTTTGAGTTATTTCTCTTTCGATTTGGGGTTTATTAGATAGGGAATAGTACATCATCATGCGAATATCGGACTGGTCTTTCAGCTAGAATCATATATTCTTATGATGTCAAATCGTGTTAGTTCTTGTGTTTAGTCGGGTAGTACTGACTAGTTTTCTCCTTGTCTGGCCATTTCTGATTGATTTCAGTTATTCGAAAAAAAAATCTTGTTTTATATGTTGTGAATTCTCATAATAGATGTTTGAAACTATGATTGATAAAAATGAATCATGATACTAATAATTCACCGAATTGATCATTGAAAATTTAACAATTTCAATACTGATTGTAGTATTTCACATTATGTGGGAATATACGAGAGATGCCGGTCAGTTAAAGATCTTTTTTATTTAATTTTTGTAGACTTATTTTGAAAAATCATGGAACAAGTAGTCATTTATTCAGGCCGGGATAAAAGAATTTTTTCAGTACAAAAATCTTCTCTTAGATTGATATCACCTTGTTGTATAGATTTCACAATTCATGGTAGCTAATAAACAGGACTTTGGTGGCGTCTTCGTCATCTTTTTAATCCTTAATTTTTAAGAAAAGAAGGTTCCTTTTCCATTGCCGATTGCAAAAGTTATTCTGGCTTTGTTGGACAAAAGAAACAAGAAAGTTATTCTGCTGTTTTCGTAGATAAAATAAGATGTGTGACTAAAATGCATGGGTTGGCTTTCAAAATCCGAAACGAATATTTTTCTTTTTTGGTTCATTAGAGAAAAAAAAAAGGGCATAATTTATGAAATGATGGGAAGTAATAACGTATACGTGATTCGATTTGATTATGCATGCAGTGGAATTATTCGCTGTAAGGGATATATATATATATATGGGCACCAATCCAGTAGGTATTTTTTTTTTTTTTTACCTATGCATAGGTATCAATTGGGCTAATGAAAAATTTTTTTACACATTTTTTTATATTAAAAAGTAGGAGAGAGAAAAACATTAATGATGCACGTCTTTTCATACATCTCATTTTAACCGTTAGATCATTGTTAGATGATGATCCAACGGTTAGAAAAAAAAATACCTACACATAGGTAAAAAAAAAAAAAGTACCGGATTGGCAACCTATATATATATATATATATATATAAAATGGGCCATAATCTAATAGGTTTTTTTTTTAAACATATAGATATTTTTTTTTTAGCTGTTAGATCTTTATCTAAAGATTAATTTGATTTGAGTAGTTGGAAAAAAATAATAATAAATACACATTATTTAATGTTTTTCTTTCTCTACCTTTACCATGAAAAGACATACGTGATGAATTTTAATTGAGCAAAATAATACATGAAGATAGGCAAAAGAAAAAAAGTACCTAGTGGATTAGTGTAGGGCAATTCCAGAATTAATATGGTTTGTTAGGGTTAATGTGCTTAAAGCATGTATTTTGGAATTTTATTGAATAAATAAAATATATTTTTCTATTTGAAATTGTGCATATTTTGTTTGTCTTATAAATATGTCAGAAAATTCTAGTTTATTAATGTGACCATGAATTTAGTATATAAATGTTATATGCATAAGGATTTAGTTTATAAAAAATAAACTAAATAAAGTCTATAATAATTAATTAAAGTTAGAATCTTTAATTAAATATTATTAATAAGGTCAGTTGATATTGAGAATGTAATAGTCTTATCTGAATTATTAATATAGCAACATTATAATTGAGATACTTTATATAATAAGATTATACATGACTAGATCAGATGCGATTTAAATTTAATATAAATTCTGTTAACTGTTGATGATTCAAATAATGTCAAAAAATGATCATATATAGATCAATCTTATTAATCATGAGTATTTATAGACTCCTATTTGTAATGTTATATTTTTTGACCTACTTATTAACGTTTATTTTTAAACAAGCTGAACCATTTGTATCTTGGGAATAAAATAGAATGAATAGCTGGTAATGTAACTTATAAATATGAAATCTATTCATTCTTAGAGGAAGTTAGAATGATTCTCTTATATATTAATTTTAGATTTGAACAGTTTAAGTACTCAATTTATAATTGATTTATTGATTAATTGTTCATTAGAGAATTAACATAACACAATGATAAAGATGTAATTAGAGTAGTAAATCAAAAACTAACCTAACTCTAATTACGAATTATTTGTGAAGGACCGAATGTACGCCTTAATGTGTAAATTTATGTTGCATTCGGATTATCATGAATTACTCGTAGTTTTATTTCCTTGGAGAAGTCTGCAAAAGTTATCGTGCAACCGTGCTGAAGTGGTTATTTTGTTATTGGACAGATTCTTCGAGATTTGGACTTACCCATAAGATTTGTTTGTAAAAGTTCATACCAGATTTTAGACTAAAACACCCGTCACCACCCATTCTGTAAAAAATCTCTTGATTTTGTCCAACGGGTTAGATTTGAACTTGAGCAATTAATAAATCAATAGATTGAGAAAGTTGATGATATGACTTTTTGGAGTCTTAAGTGACAATTTATAGAACCCTTACAAAAGATGAGAAGATTGCCAAAGTATTTCTTTATTATTATAGCGAGTGTTAACAATAATTGAGGTGTATTATTATGGCGAGAAGAGGATATATAAAATATTAATGGAGGATCAAGAAGAAAGAGGAGGAAAAGATGCATGGATTTGAAACCAACGGTAAGGAAAAGAGTTGACCATATTTAATTTGAAAATGTAGATTACATAAATAGGCAGCGTCATTCACCTTTTCATATATGAACTTATTTATTTTAAAAGTTTGTGGAAATGCGGGTTGGAACTTGGAACATGACATGCCCTCGGCCATGTTTTGTATAATTGTGGAATGCCTAAATATTTTTTGAGGAATTTTTCTTTTGATTTGAGGTTTATTGGACATGGAATAGTACTTAATTACAGAGAAATATTAAATATCACTAAATGTGATTATTGCATACGGCTGGTTTATCGACAGGAGTAATGAATACATCGACTTTGGAAGCTGGTGTGTTATCTTGTGTGAAATCACATAATATAGTTTGTTCGAAGTTGGGATAGACGAATATATGACCATTTAAAATGAGAGAAATTGCGGAAAATTATACCTTCAAAAGTGTTAGAGAGTACGTAAGAGGTCTACCGTTTATAATCAGGCTAGTTTTTAGAACTCTTTTTTATGTTATAATCAGGCTAGTTTTTAGAACTCCTTTTTATGTTATAATTTGGTTTCTCTAGTGTGGTCCAATTATGACTTAAAAAGATTATTTGATTGCAACGAACTTTAAAAATTGTGTCTTATTTAGGAGTCTATTTGATTCACTAATTCCCATGAACCATTCTATTTTGAATTTTATTCAAAATGGTGTTAATTTTAATAATTCTTACTTTTTCATTCAAGTGGCTCATTTAAATACGTGTTTATTTAAAAAATTTCAACTTCTCTATTCTAAAGGCCAAATAAAACCTTATTGCGACTGGAAATGGGCTTTTAGTCTTTGATGTTATAATACGTCTCTACTTCATTTTTGAATTATCTCTCATTTATATTATATATAATTCATTTTTATTACATTACTTGTTCAAATGTCTCTCATTCAAATTATAGTTCATTTTATTCCATTAATTTCAAATATGTCATTTCATGTGTTTGTATATCAATTAGAATATATAAAAGAGATCAATTAGAATATATAAAAGGGAATCTTGTCATTTCTCTTAGGATGAATATGAGATTGTAAATACCAAATATAAACTCTAGATTATTCATGCAAAACTAATAGGTAGGGATTCATTGAGTATACTTGAGTCCATTACAAATGATAACAATCTAGATGGTACACTACTACAAATTTTCCTTTAAAAGACGGGACGGGAAGAGATAAGACGACGTTTCTGGAGAAAAAAATCGTTCCTAAAATATGCGGGTGACATTTTAATAACTTATGAGACTATAGACGACGGGTATTTGAAAAAACCGTCATCTATTCCCTCTTTTTTTTTTTTTTAAAAAAAATTTTGGCTCTATTTTTTTCGAATTAAGTTTAAGCGCATAAAAGGGCACGTTTTTAAAAAAAATTGAATCACTATAGATGATAGGTATTTGAAAAACCGTTGTCTATGCCCTTCTTTTTTTTATATTTTGGCTCTATTTTTTCGAATTAAAGTTTAAGCGCATAAAAGGGCGCGTTTTTTTTTAAAAATTGAATCACTATAGACAATGGATTTCGAGATACCTGTTATCTATTAGGCAAACTTTTTTACTTTTATTTTTAAAAAAATCGACCAAATCCCTAAAGTTTATTCATACTTCAACCAAGCCTTCTTCACGCCTTTCCTTTGAACCCTAAACCCGCGACCTCTTTTTTAGATTTTGCACCATTTTCACAACGGTTGGAGCTCATTCTCGGCCTCCTCTACCATTCCCGACTCTCTCCTTGAGTCTTTCTCTCTCTATTGTACTTTACTCGATCTCTCTCTCCTTGAATCTTACCCGAGCTCCTCTTCGGCTTCTTGAGCAAAGGTAATGTGCTTAGCAATTTTGTTTATGTAATATTCATTTTATTTGCTTGGACTAGGTTGTATACATTTTACATTGTGTTTTTGACAAATGTGTAGGTTATTGAAGATTGTCTAACTCAATTTTATTTGGAGTTGCTTAAATTCGGGAGGAAATCTTTGAGAAATTAGGTAAATTTTCTCATTTGTTTATGTAATTTGATTGAGTTTGATTGAGTTTGCTCATTTTAAGGTTATACTATGCTCCCATTCGATTTGTAATGGTCATTTAAAGTTTATGCATGCTATATATTTGATAAAATACCTACGAGATTGCCAATAGAATGAAATTATTATTTATATATTTTATGTATCTTTTAGATTTAGCTTGGTCACTTGAACTTTTAGTTTGAGGAAGAAATGATATGCATACAATGTGTTTGATAAAATATATAGGAGAATGTTCATTGAGTAAAATCTTTAATTTGGTATATGTTTAAGTTAAAATATTCTTACTTATGTCATGTAAATGTGACTATGTTATATTTGAGTTAAAATTTTCTCATTTGTTTATGTAATTTGATTAGGTTTGCACATTTTAAGCTTAGGTTTTGCTATTTGATTTGGAATGGTAATTTGAAGCATATGCATACTATGTGTTTGGTAAATACCTAAGAGAATGTTAATAGAGTAAAATAATTATTTTGGTATTGTATCTTTTTTATTAGACTTGGTCATTTGAAGTTTAAATTTGAGAAAGACATGATGTGCATATAATGTATTTGATAAAATGCCTAGAAGAATGTTAATACAATGTATTTGGGTAGGAAAGTATTATTGTAAGAGTTTAGTTTTGATTGGACCATGTATATTTTAAACTTTTGATTATATGAGAGAATAAGGGAGAGAACCATATTCCAAACTTTTGATTAAGTTAATTAAAAACTCCACTTAAGAGAAGTTGTATAGAGTTCATTCTCCCAATCAAGTTGCATGGATGAACTAATACAATATCTCATTTAATTTGTATTTACATGTATATAAATTTAACTTAGTATAACATCTATGTCTTTTTTGATTTATATTGCGAGTTTAATTGAATCACAAATATTGGCAATCCGCGGGAAAAATAGAAAAATTAAATAATTTTTTTTTTAAAAAAAAAACATACTATAGATGACGATTTTCTGGCAAAACCATCATCTATAGTCATACCTGTCAACACCTATAGATGACGATTTTACCAGAAAATTGTCGTCTATAGTCCTAAAAATCGATACTTTCTCTCCAATTTTCGTGTTTTCTAAGATGGTTATGACCCCACATCTTTTGAACGAAAGAAAATGTCACACTGGCATAGACAACGGTTTCTTAGACGTAGTTTTTCCCTTTAGATCACGGTTTAAAACTGTCGTTTAAAGGGGTATTTTGTAGTAGTGGTAGAACTGAATATGGAAGAGATAAATGATAAATAGTGATACCTGAGGGTTTGGTCTTCTATACAATCTAATCCATAAAACACTCAGATGAATTCTCTATAACTGATAAAGAGAATGAACGTACATGAAAAGGTAGTGAGGACCAGAATCCTAATATTTTCTTTAAATAGTCCCATGTTGGGTATCTATCATACCCAACTGAGTGACTAACAATAAAAAGGTAACGAAAAAAAAAAATTGAAAATAAAAATAAACTAAGCAAGAAATTGAAATAATAATCATAGAAATAATAAGTGAAAATACCAATATGAGAAAAACAAGACTTCAAGATTCACTTAATTGTTCGTTAAACTGTTACCAACTTTGATTCCAATTTATCACTCAATTATATGTTTCACATCTCAAACACATAACCGGAAAATATAGCATTTAAGAATAAATATTAATCTAAAGTACTCAATATGAAAAATTCTTCCAATTAATACAAAAAATAATTTATCTTATTAGTTATCTAAGATCGACAATATATCACAGCGACAATACTATAGTAAAAGATCAATTAATAAAACAAATATAATTATAATCTAGTTTAAATTACTACATAAAGAAAGCATGACTGAATTTATATGAGAAACTAGAAAATAATATATTTAAAATAAAAATATTAAAGAATTTAACAAACTAAATTTATAAGCGTTGAAGTACTCGTAGGAATCAAAGCTGGAAAACAGAAAACTACACAATAAAGATCATCTCTCTAGCTTCTCTAAAAACTAGCCTAACCTCGCACTCATCTCGCACTCTCTCTAGAAAAAGTTGAGCTTTCTCTCTCAAAATTGGTGTCTTATTTTCTCCTCATGTTCTGACTATTTATAGCTGAAATTGGAGTGTTATGCAAGTTCTCACGTTTTTAAAGATAGCTTCTGATTGATCATGTGATGTGGCCAACTCTCACAATTCTCTCTTTCTTCTTTTCTCTCTCTTCCTCTTCCATCACATTTTCTGAGCTGAGGGAAATAATCCTGATTGGCTGAAGGAAATGTTGAAGTCAATGGGCTTAAATGGCGGCTTTTAGTTGGGTTGAATACCGGGTGTACGGGAGTCGAGACTCACGGGATCCGTCACGGCCTGAAGTCATCTTGGAGCGCAGGCCCCAGCTGTTGCCTGCCGACTCATGCGTCAGCTCATCTGCGTGGTGTGTACGCGCCCATCTGAGCGCTTGGAGCTCAATCGGATGGCTCAGATCGTGCATGGATTTGCACTCCCACTCGCGAGTTTGGTTTTGCTTTTTCCGAGTTTTTTTCCTTTAATTTAAATCAAAATAAAATTAAACTAAATCAAATTCAAATTTAAATTAAACCTAAAATATATTCTAAATAAAACTATGGTTCGAATTTAATAAAACTAAATTGTCCTAAACTAAATTAAATTAAATAAATTAAATTAAATAACTAAAGATAATAAAATAAAATTATATCTAAATACTAAAAATCAAATTAGCTATAAATAACCTAAATTAAACTAAAATTACACAAAAACACACAAAATATATAAGAAAAAGAACATTAATAACTCTATTTTCATAGAGTTATCAGTTCCCATACTGATTAGGAAGAGAAAGCAAACCCAAGGCCGCAAGCAAATCCTCAAAAATTTCTAACTTGAGTTCCTTAAGCTTGTCAGCTAAATAATATATCTATATGATGTACTCTATTATATTTCCCTTTGTTTTGTACCTCATTGAGATGAGCTTCCCTAAGGTAGTCAACTCACCGTTCTCATTCTAATTTATCAAGAGCAGAAAGGAAAACCTTAGCATTTTCTTCATTCAGCAAAGAGCCCTGCATGATCTCCGTATTTCATGATCATGACACTCATACGATTGGAATTTTCCCATAGTTCAAAGTTCCTTTTATCCTCAGTAGAACTTTCTTCTGTAAGAGCAGTAGGTTGGTCCTTTCTGAGTGCCAGGTCAAGATTCATACAACTTAGTACGATCATGATATTCTCTTTCTAGGCCTTAAAGTTTGTTCCCGTAAGCACAGGAATTATACTCAATTTGGAAAAAATACTAGCAGCAGAAACTGAACGGAGAGCAAAATAAAATCATAAATTAAACAAGCTCATAACTTAAATGTCATATATAGGCATATAATTTTAATCACAAAATATGCAAACATGACATATATCACATAATCACATAAAGTGGGCTACCATCACAAGATACCTAACACAGTATTAATGTGCCTTCCTTTGGGCCGACTTATTAACTTGCAAGTGGTACTCTCAAGTGTGATAATCAAATACTGATAGTAAATCTTGTCAGATAATAAAACTTCCTTTGAGCCAATTTATTGTTCACACAGAAACCAAATAACCATCATATATTATCGTAGGTGTGTTTATTGTTGTGCCAAATAACTACCTTCCTTTGGGTCGATAATCATTCATATTAACAACAAACCCACAACATCTTTATATATTAGACTAAATAAAACTATGCAATAGAGGTTACTTTAGCAACATGTTACTTTATCATGTTTAATCTAACATACAAGACAAATGTGTAAAGATGAAATGCCCAAAAAATAAAACTGGAATTTTCTTTACTGTGAAAATCGGTCGATCGGTTTGTAGAATCAGTCGACCGATCTACCTTCTCGGTTGACCGTTTGATTGATCAAAAACTACAAAGACCAAATTGTGGTTTTCGACAACTTCCAGTCGACCGAAAAACAATTTTTGGTTGACTGAATCTTATAGTGACCAAATTATCAGATTCGATCTTTTCCAAAATGGATGAATACTTTATCAACCTTAAAACCAAATAGAGTTTACAACAGAAAAGTGTGGATCATTTTACTCCTTAATAGGTCAAAAATAGGTTGAAACTCCATGATTTAAGTCAGAAATGACTGAAATCTACTCAAAAATCGAACTTTAAGTAAAAAATAGGTTGAAAATCAACATGCTGGAATAATGTTTTCGGTCGAACGATTTTGGTTTTCGGTCGACTGACAATATCGTTACAGTACGAATCTGGAAAATTCTAGATTCCCTTAAATGGCTTCAAACATCAAAATAAACCAAAAAATGATGTTTTAGGCCTCAAATCTGATATATGAACGATCCAACCAAAACCTAGCCGTCATAACATCAAATACTCAATAAATCATGTAAAATCACATATCATGCATGTACAATATAAACCCTAGAAATCTATATAGGCATATATTATGAAAACTACAGATATGTATAAAAACCTAATCAATTTTAACATGAAAAACTGGTTCTGCTACCACTTGTTAGGATGAATATGAGATTGCAAGTTATAAACAAAAATCCTAGATCATTCATGCAAAACTGATAGGTAGGGATTCATTGAGTATAACCGAATCCTTGCAGATGACAATAATGTGGATGGTAGAACTGAAGGTGGAAGCGATAAATGACGAATGGTGATGCCTGAAGGTTTGATATTCCACACAATCTAATCCCTAAAACACTCAGATAGATTCTATGTAACTGACAGAAGGCTATAGAGAGAATGAGCGTACGTGAAAAAGTGGTGGGGACCATTACCCCAATATTTTATTTAAGTAGTCCCCTGTTGGGTATCTATCACACCCAACTGAGTGACTAACGAAGTATCCACATTAGTATCCATACCCAGCTGGATTTCTTGACATAGTCTTATAAAATCATTTATTGGGTCTGTTTGAGAATAATGACCCAATACAATTGTTTAAAAATATAGGAAATAGAATTTCCTAACGACCTCCATTTATTTTGTCTCTAATTTCCCATCATTTTTTTTTTCCACTCATTCTTTTAAGATGAATTTGAATACAGATTAGTAGTGCCCCGGAAGTCTAAACTATTTTGTAACCCTTAAAAATTGTTTACCATATAGTGTTCTATATCGTTTAAGAGTGAGAGATATTTGAGCTTTCTTTATAAAAGAAGTGCGTTTCTTTCATTTCGATAGTCAAAAAGTATGCTCATGATTTTTGAAGTGTTTTTCTTTCATTTCGATAGTCAAAAAGTATGCTCATGATTTTTGCGTCCTTTTATTGTAGAAAACTATGAGGTAATAAAACCAAATAAAAAATATCTGTATACAAGAAGGCGTGTCTTACATTCACCATGAACGAAAATACCTGTTTTAATACCGTGTCGGTGATCTATTATAATTCGTGCTTGGTAATAAGCACAAGTACTTATGTCATGTTTGGTTGGTGGAATAGAATAGGAATGGTAATGAAGTGGAATTGGAATGGAAATAAACATGGTATTCCATTGTTTGGTTGAATTAGTGTAATAGAATGGAATGAATATTGTATTGACTAAAATACTCTTACTTTTAGATATCCTAGTAGGACAAAAAGGAAAAATTGAGTTTTAAACTAATTGGCAAAAATTTGGAATCACTATTCCTTAGATTTTTTGAAGGAATAAGAATTCCACTAAGTATTAGAATTAAGATTTCAAAAGAATCTTGATTTCACACTTTAAAGTCCAACCAAATAGTAGAATAGACCTTGAAAAAGAATGACCATTCCGTTGTAAGGTCCATTCCAACCAGCTAAACATGCCATTAATGTACGCAATAGTCACATAAATGAACAAAAGTGTCGGTGTAATGTTTTACGTAATACTTACATCACATGAAATCAACATGACCAAAAGGGCTTGCCCTTGACATTTTATCCAAGAGTTGCTAGAGATGTATAGCATCTTCTTTACTTTACTGTGGACATTGAAAAGCAAGTACCAGATACTTAAACATATTTAATATTTAGTGGCGATAGATATTGGGTTAAGTTCCTATATATTCCTTTTCGAATTTGTTCCTCATGTTCTTTTGTTTTGGACACATTATTGACTCAAAGAAAGAAAAAGAAAAATAAAGACGACAAAAAAGACAGAATAGCAGGAGTAGTCCAAGGTCCACTGCAACTTTATTCTGATAGTCTTGTATTATATTTACTTTTCATATGATTAAGATTAACAAATATTATACTTTTGATCACGTACTCTTCCAATATATTTTCATTCGCTGAGATTTGTCGGAGACGCATTGTAATAAATTGGGTTATTGGCACATTTGATCCCTTAGCTACTAGATTTGTAACGATTTGGTTCTGAAGTTTCAATGTTGCCAATTAAATCTTCAACTTACAATTTAGTACTTATCACGTGCAAAGCACAAGACAAACTAAAAAAAGATCATTAAAAAAAATAAAAACCAGAAAAAAAAAATCCCCACGTGGAGCGTTAGCGTCCCTTTCCCATATTCCATAATCACCTTTCCACCATGTTCATCCTCATTCAAGCTACACCAAAATCTCAAATCATAATTGCATCTTTCAATCATCCTCTTCTCTATATAACTTATAATGATCATAGACTAAAACAAGGACTTGCTGGATCCAATGATTAAACATACGAAACACAAAAACAACAACCAATAAGCTCGCTCTAACATCTAGAGAGTAAAAAAAAAGGCGCTCGCTCAAAAAGATCAGAAACCCAAGAACCAAATCAGACAGAAGATCATAAGACCCGAAACCCACCTCTGTTGATGTGGGTTTTTTTTTTTTTTGAAAAGGTTTACTTTGATTTTGTACCAAAATCATATATAGAAAAAACAAAGATCAAGTTTGAAAATCTAAATTGAAAAGAATCAGAAGCAAACAATTAGCTTCAATAGTGTCAAAATTTTCTGCAATTGTCTTTTTTGTGAATTAAAAAAAAGAAAAAAAAATTAATATACTCAACCCTGAATCACCCAAAATCTAAAAGTCTAATTTGAAAAATGTATTCTTTAAAAAATAGAAAAAGAATTCCTTGCCATAGATATTTGCATTTGGGCACGTAATGCATAGATAGTCTACATTTTTGTAAGAAAAAAACTTTTAAAGTGCCATGTGCTTTGCACGTGATGAGTCTGTTAAACATTTAATTCTATTATCAATTAGGACCAATTTGCTACTAAATTATAAGTTCAAGGATTCAATTACCAAAATTAAAACTTCAGAGATCAAATCATTACAGCCTCAATAGTTAAGAGACCAAATGTGCAAAATAACACTAATAAATTGTTAGCCAAAAATTAGATATATATATATATATAACATATATAAGAACAAATAAATTACTGGAATTTCAATAGAATAATAAAATAATAATAATTATACCAAAGCAATAGAACACTCAAATGACAATGAGGATCCAAGGCTTGTGTTTCATACAATCTCCTTAAAACAGATTCGCCTCCTCTCGGTTGGTGCTTGAGGTCGTTAGGCGTCTGTCTCCCAGGATACAACGGTTGATGAGCGGCGTTTGTTGCACCACAAGCGCTACTCCGGCGAACTGAAAGAAAATGCCCAAACTCTACCACACTGAGGCCTATACTCTAGAAAACTTTGAGAAGAGAGGACAGACAAGAGAGAACGAAAGATTTCTTCTGAGCGTGTCTGCCTGAAGGAAGGAGGAGTCAATTTATAGGCTTCATATGGGAGTTGTTACAAATTTAGAATTAACTAAGATTTAATTCCAAATAAAACGTTTTACAAAAAATGTTTATGTGTTTAGAAATCGATCAGTTTTCTAAACAATTTTAATCTAAATTAGATTAAAATTTGTAACTCTCCAAAAGCGCTTTACACAAAAAATGTTTAAAACTAACCTATTTTCATAAACAAATTTAATCTAGTATAGATTAAATTTTGTAACTCCAAAATAAATTTGGCAGTTCCAAACCAAGTCTGGCAGTTTCATTTTTCCAACAATCCCCCACGTGAATGAAACTGACAGAGTAGACAAAAGGCTATACAACAAGACGCTTTTGACTTGGTGATAGAGTTCAATGGTCGAAATCTGCATAGGACAGGTAGGTATTCACATTTGAACCTTCCCTTGTGAAAGTACATTTACTTTACTAGCTGATCAGTAGACACGATGTCCTTGAACTGTTTTGCCATTTATGTAAACGATAATATACCTCACACAGATATCAATCCTGACATTATTCAGTTCGCACTATCATGTTCATTTTGGCCATGAACATACGCCTGGTTCTGTGAGAGTTTCTAAGGAATTGAACCCTACATAATTTCCTTTCGAAGCGGCCCCTCTTCTCTCTCACATAGGTGATGTCTTAATTAAGAGTAACCTGCATTACTCCACTCAGATTTCCGACGCATAAGAATCATTAAAAGCATAGCTTATCCTTTACCCTACGGGTATCACTGTTTCATCATAGGAATGGATAGGAGTGTTACCCCCACAGTGATCCAATTAAGTCTTTACAATTAGGTTGTCTCTTTGAACTTAGATCTTGCGATCTCCAGTCAACTAGGTTGGGTTTCCATTATATCAACTTACTATTTCATGGGCTTTAGTCCCATTCCTCTCGATATTTTATCAACTAGCTCTCTGTTTAACCCTTTGGTTAGAGGATCCGCAAGATTATCTTTTGACTTTACATAGTTAATAGAGATAACTCCAGTTGAGAGTAGTTGTCTCACAGTATTATATCTACGATGTATATGTCAAGATTTACCATTATACATATTGCTCTGTGCCCTTCCAATTTCAACTTGATTGTCACAATGGATGCAAATTGCTGGCACAGGTTTTGGCCACATTGGAATATTTTCTAAGAATTGTCTTAGCCATTCTGCCTCTTCACAACACTTGTCCAGAGCAATGAATTCGGATTCCATTGTGGACCGGGCTATACACGTTTGTTTCGAGGATTTCCATGATATAGCTACACCTGCTAGCGTGAACACGTACCCACTAGTAGACTTCGAGTCCTTCATGTCAGATATCCAATTTGCATCGCTGTAGGCTTCAAGAATAGCTGGATATCTGGAGTAGTGCAGCCCATAGCTACGAGTATGTCTTAAGTACCTTAGTACTTTTACAATCCCTTTCTAGTGATCAGTTCCTGGATTACTCGTGTATCTACTCAGCTTACTAACTGCGTAAGCTATGTCTGGTCTTGTATAACTCATCAGGTACATAAGACTTTCGATCACTCTGGAATATTCCAGTTGGGAGACACCATCTCCTTTGTTATTTGATAGATATAGATTTGTACCTACCGGTATTCTGGATATGCCAGAATCATTCTTCTTAAATTTCTCAAGAATCTTGTCCACATAGTATGATTGACTTAGAATAAGTCCATCAGATGTTCTTGAGAATTTAACTCCCAAAATGACATCGGCTAAACCCATGTCTTTCATGTCAAATTTTGAATTTAACATCTTTTTGGTAGATTTGATCATCTTATCATTACTACCAATAATGAGCATATCATCAACATAAAGACACAAGATGACATATCCATTATCTGTGTACTTTATATAAACACATTTATCACACTCATTAATTTTAAATCCATTTGACATCATTGTATTATCAAACTTTTCATGCCATTGTTTTGGTGCTTGCTTTAATCCATATAAAGACTTCACCAATTTACAAACTTTATTTTCTTGCCCAGGTGCAGAAAAACCCTCAGGTTATTCCATATAGATTTCTTCATCTAAATCTCTATTTAAGAAAGCTGTTTTAACATCCATTTGATGTACTTCAAGATTGCACAAAGCTGCAATTGCAAGTATCATCCGAATTGATGTTATTCTTGTCACAGGAGAATATGTATCAAAGTAGTCAAGGTCTTCTCGTTGTTTGTAACCTTTAATTATAAGTCTAGTCTTGTGTTTATCAATTGATCCATCTGCTTTTATTTTCCTCTTGAAAATCCATTTGGACCCTAGAGGTTTACGGCCTGGAGGAAGATCCACCAGTTCCCAAGTATGATTCTGTAAGATGGAGTCAATTTCACTTTGAATAGCCTCTTTCCATAAAGGGCCTTTTGAAGAGCTCATAGCTTCTGTAAATGTTTAAGGTTCAGCCTCCAACAAATAAGTTAGAAAATCTGGACCATAAGATTTTTCTGTCCTTGCTCTCTTGCTCCGTCGAGATTCACCCTCGATTTCCTCATTTTGATCTTGGTCCTGACTATTCTTAGTAATAGTCTCATGTGTTCGTTTCGACGAATTTGCTTCTTCTTTGGATTTACAAGGAAATATATGTTCAAAGAACGATGCATTCCTTGATTCCATTATCGTGTTCTTGTGTATGTCTGGGATTTGCGACTCATATACAAGAAACTGATACGCACTACTGTTTTGTGCATACCCAATGAAAATGCAATCAACTATTTTTGGACCAATTTTCACCTTCTTAGGTGTTGGTACAGCTATTTTGGCGAGACACCCCCATATTCGTAAGTATTTATAGGAAGGCTTTCTTCCTTTCCATAACTCATATGGGGTTTTATCCTTCTTCTTTTGGGGCACCTTATTCAGAAAGTAATTAGCTGTCAGAATAGCTTCCCCCCACATGTTCTGGGGTAACCCAGAACTTAAAAGCATTGTATTCATCATCTCTTTCAAGGTACGATTTTTCTACTCAGCAACTCCATTTGACTGAGGTGAATAAGGTGGAGTGACCTCATGTATTATTTCGTGTTGTACACAAAACTCACCAAAAGATGATTCATACTCTCCTCCACGGTCACTTCTAATCACCTTAATCTTCTTATTAAGTTGATTTTCAACCTCATTCTTATAGAGAACAAATTTCTCTATAGCTTTGTCCTTACTTTTTAGCAAATACATATAACAATATTTTGTACTATCATCAACAAAAGTAATAAAATACTTATTGCCGCCTCTTGTTTGTACAGTTTTTAAATCACAAATATCACTGTGAATTAAATCAAGAGGTTCTGTGTTCTTTTCAATCGTTTGGAACGATGACCTTGTCAGTTTTGCCTCAACACAAGTTTCACACTTGTGTTTTGAATCAATATTAAAAGCGGGTATGTCGTTTAAGTTAATTAATCTACGCAAAGTATCATAATTAACGTATCCTAGTCTACCATGCCATACATTAGAAGACTCAAGTAAATAAGCAGAGGAGCTATCTTTATTATTATTTGGCTTAACAGTCATTACATTTAGTTTAAAAAGTCCATCACATACATAGTCCTTCCCCACATACAACCCACTTTTAGACAAAACAACTTTATCTGACTCAAATACCATACGGAATCCATGCTTGTTCAGCAATAAACCGGATACTAAGTTCTTTCGGATCTTTGGCACATACAACACATCATTCAGAGTCAGCTCCTTCCCAGAGGTCATCTTCAAAAACACCTTGTCTTGGCCTTCGATAGTGGATGTTGTAGAATTTCCCATAAATAGCTTCTCCCCATTCTCAAGCGGTTTGAAGGAAGTGAACAAACTTTTGTCTGAGCATACATGCCGAGTGGCACCAATGTCAAGCCACCATTCCTTCGGGTTAAACCCTACTAAGTTCACTTCAGAAACTACTGCACAAAGGTCGATGTCAGAAACATCTTGTGTGATTTCATCCACTATGTTGGTTTTATTATTCTTCTTCTTCTTTGGAAGTCGACAGTCTGAAGCCTTGTGACCCATCTTGTCACAGTTGAAGCATTTCCCTTGGAATTTCTGCTTCTTGGAAATTCTTCCTTTCGGTCCCAACTTGTTGCCCTTACCAAACTTGTTCTTTTTGGACTTGGAGCTTTGACCATGCTCTACTATATTTGCCTTTGCCTCTGAAGACGAATTAGTCCCTTTCTTTTCAGACTTCTTGTTGTCTTCTTCAATACGAAGTCTAAGAACAAGATCTTCAATGCTCATCTCCTTTCACTTGTGCTTAAGGTAGTTCTTGAAATCTTTCCATACAGGAGGTAGCTTCTCAATAATAGCAGCTACTTGGAAGTTTTCGCTAACTACCATACCCTCGGCATGAATCTCAGATAAGATCACCTGGATCTCTTGTACTTGGCTGATTACAGTTTTGGAGTCCACCATTTTATAATCTAGAAAGTGGCCCACAACAAACTTTTTGGACCCAGCATCCTCTGTCTTATATTTCCGCTCTAAGGACTGCCACAATTCTTTGGCTGTTTTCTTCTCTTGATACACATTGTATAAAGAATCAGATAAACTATTCATGATATAGTTTCGGCATAAGAATTCCGAATGTTTCCAAGCATCAACCGCACTGATAACTTGGATGTCTTGCTCATCCTCCTTGAGCAATGGAGCATCTTCAGCCAAGAATCTAACAAGATTCAATGTAGTGAGATAGAACAATATTTTTTGCTGCCATCTCTTGAAATTCAAACCATCGAATTTCTCCGGTTTTTCAACATGGCTCAAAGGAACCGTAACTGGTGCCGTGGGGGTATGCACAGAAGTAGGCACAGAAGCCACAACGGGGTTCACTGCTCGCGCAACAGCAGGAACATTAGCAAGGTTTGGGTTGGTCGTCATTTCTGAAAAAATCAAACCACGTGTTAGATTTTGTGTATAAATATCAAAAACTCAAATAAAGTTGAAACTTAATAGTACTCAATAGATAATTCCCAGGAAAGATCACGGAGGGGTCACAATGGTCCCACTTAAAATTCAGCCTCCTTAGACAGAATTTCTCTATTTCGTAACCTTTCAGTTAACAACAATATTTTTTCCAAATTTGAAAATAGTTTCCAGAATTGGAACCATTTTCCATAAGTATAAAATATACTTTCCAAGTTTGAAAACGGTTTCTGAAAATGAACTGTTTTCCCAATGTACAAAATGTACTATCTAAATTTTGAAAACGGTTCTGTTTTCCCCAAATATAAAATATGCTAGTTTTTTTTTTCAAGAAAATTAAACTTTCAAGTAACTAAAAGATTCCCAAAAAAAAATTTTAAGCTCAATCAATTTTTTTTTTTAAAGATAACCGAAAGGCTATATAAAAAAAAAATTAAAGCCTTAAAACGTTTCTTTTTTTTTTTTTTTTTCAAATTAATGCCAATCAGATATATATAAAAAATATATATATATAAACATATGTATGACCAGGAAACGGAGAAATTAAAAACCTTTTATGTCTTACAGTATATATTTTTTTTTGAGAAATTAAAAACCTTTTATGTCTTACAGTATATATTTTTTTTTATTATTTTCCCAAAAAGGTAATCTTATAAATAAAGATATGCAAAGATAAATTTAGTCAATTTTTTTTTAAAATGCAATATAATCTGATTTCCAAATCAGAATCAAAATTATAGTTACCTTAAACAATAAAAGGAATTTTTTTTTTTAAAAGCAAGAAAAATCCTTTTAAGCGTTTTAAGCAGAAACTATAATAACTTAAACTATTAATAATTTTTTTTTTTGAAAAAAAAGGTAACATATATATATATAAAAAATTAACATGTACAGTACAAGAATTTCCGATTCAAAGGAAAGGTTTATATATATATAGATATGTAATATCATGTAATTTTTTTTTTCTAAAACAATGTTAAACGTAAAGGTAATATCTTACTTTTAAAACCTTAAACGTAAGGGTTTTTTTTTTTTAATAAAACCAAAAGATATATATATATCTATATATATATACACACAAGAAATCTTTAACGTAAAAGTTATAAAAAACGTTAAAGGTAACCTTTTTTTTTATAAAAAAAATAGCGAAACCAATATATAAAATATACATATATATATATATAGAAGCAAAAATACAAACGGGAAACGGATTAAACCAATATATAAGATTTTTTTTTTAATAAAACCAATTGATATGTATATATATATATATCAAAACGTAACTAAACTGGAAACGGGAAAATTAAAACTCCATAACATGGAGTAAAATAAAACCTTTAAACAAAATTCCTTTTCCAAAAAAAATAATAGAATATATACATATAGAGAGAGAGAGAGAAACGTGTACACAAAAAGAAAACTCCTTAATGGTGACTAAGAGAATTAAAAGGGAAAAAAAAATATGACTGCAGAATTTTTTTTTTTTCTTTTAACGTAGACAGAGCACAAAGCTTTAGAATTCCAGCAAGCAACATGTTTGTCCTTTAACACAAAATCTGTTTTAAGTTGTTAGCCAAAAATTATATATATATATATATATAACATATATAAGAACAAATAAAATACTGGAATTTCAATAGAATAATAAAATAACAATAATTATACCAAAGCAATAGAACACTCAAATGACAATGAGGATCTGAGGCTTGTGTTTCACACAATCTCTTTAAAACAGATTCGCCTCCTCTCGGTCGGTGCTTGAGGTCGTTAGGCGTCTGTCTCCCAGGATACAACGGTTGATGAGCGGCGTTTGTTGCACCACAAGCGCTACTCCGGCGAACTGAAAGAAAATGCCCAAACTCTACCACACTGAGGCCTATACTCTAGAAAACTTTGAGAAGAGAGGATAAACAAGAGAGAACGAAAGATTTCTTCTGAGCGTGTCTTCCTGAAGGAAGGAGGAGTCAATTTATAGGCTTCATATGGGAGTTGTTACAAATTTGGAATTAACTAAGATTTAATTCCAAATAAAATGTTTTACACAAAACGTTTATGCGTTTAGAAATCGATCAGTTTTCTAAACAATTTTAATCTAAATTAGATTAAAATTTGTAACTCTCCAAAAGCGTACTGACCTATTTCCATAAATAAATTTAATCTATACTAGATTAAATTTTGTAATTCCAAAATAAATTTGGCAGTTCCAAACCAGGTCTGGCAGTTTCATTTTTCCAACATAAATTTCATGAAAAAATTCTAATTTGGCTTATTAGCATCATTGGTCCCTAAACTTTGGTGTTCGTACATTGGTACCAGTCTTTTTGTTTTAGTGTTTAAGTCCCCATACTTTTAGTTTATCTGCAACACTAGTCCTCGAGTCAAACTCTAGCAACTTTTATATTAAATGTCACATGATAGGCAGTAACTAAATTTTAAAAATTTAAAATATTTCAAATTTTCAATTTAAAAATAAAAATAAAAAAAGGAATTTGAAAACATAGAAATATGAAATAAGACACTCCTTCCTTTTTTGAATGGTTGTTAACTCTCTCCCTCTTTCTTTGGCTGCAACCTACTATAAACTCCTCTTCCATTTCCTTTTGTAGTGTCATCATGAAGGAGAAAGCTACTTTCCTTTCTTGCTTCAAATAACACCGGAAAAAAAAGAAACAAGGGAAGAAAAAAAAAAAAAGAGTCATCGTCACCAACAAGGTTATTACTGCCTTATGCATCTCATCCCACGAACCCAAATCCACTCAGCCAAACCCTCTCACACATCGTCGTTCCAAGATGTCAAATTCCATCAACTGTTATCCAATATATATCTTTTCTAAATTTTGATTCCATCAACTTCTGAAACGATGTTGAACATATTGGGACAATCAAACTTAGTATTCTCCCTTGAAATGATAATTGAAGATAAAGAAAAGTGCATAGGTACTGCAACCAGGTTTTTTCAGAAGTCTACTATAATAATTATCGGTAGAATTTTTTATACTCTCTATTTATTTGAAATTAGTAAAGTTAGTAATTTTCTGAGAATGTTATAGCATACATAAGTACGAGAGTTAATTTTGTGAATTTTTGGGGAAAAACAAATCAGAACTTTGTTAGAAATCATAAAACCAACCCCTAGTTTTTTCGAGTAAAGTTTGAGATTTAATCTAGCTCTTGACTTATTTTTAAAATGAATAATTATATGTTATTAAAAGTTGTTTTTTTTGTAGAAAAATGAAAATTAGACATAACGAGTATATTAAATGGACCAAAACCTAACCTAAGAGCACTTTTGTCTTTTGGTATGAAATATGCAATTTTGTTAATTTGAGGTGACTAAGGTGTTTATAATAGCAGTTAAATCATGTGTTTTGGATTTAGTGAAATTCAGAGTTGAAATGGATAAATGGTGAGACTGTAAAAGATACAGGGGCAAAATAGTAAAAAAAGTTAGAGAATTCAGAGTTGAACTAGTATTTTATTTCTACATAAGAGAATTCAGAGAATATTTTAGAGAATTCAGAGAATTCAAAATAGTAAAAAAAGTCAGAGTTGAACTAGTATTTTATTTCTACATAAGAGCGAAAACTTAGAGAATATTTTACTAAATAATTTTTGTTTTGATTTGGTATTAAGAAAATATTATAAATGAATAAGAATGGACCAATGAGAAGTTGAGAAAATGGAGGGGAAATTATTAAACAATTTAGTGACAAAATTTCGAAATAATGACAAGTAGCAAATTCTAATGACAAGTAGCAAATTCAAATAGACATGTGTCAAAGAAATGGTCATTTGGCATTATCAAGAAGACACAAAGGGAGCTGAAACGCCTCATCTACATGACTTGGTAATAACTCCATTTGCATATATTTTTGTTCCTTTAAGCTTCAAATTCTCTCAAATTTTTCTCTCTATATCTTTTCTCTAGAACCAAACAAAACTAGCCCCTTAACTTTGATTTCCTTCCTCCAATCTCTCATATTTATACACAAAAAAATAACCTTAAAAGCTGGTAGTTCAACATATGTGAGAATCAGAGCTATCAAAGAATGTTAGATACTCCATACAAAAGATTATAGTTTCAAGAGCTTAAAGGTAAGAAAGCTTAAATCCTTGGTCTTTTATTTTGTGTTCTTAAGCCGTGATGTAGATGATCTTCGATGTTATGTTTTCTTATCTTGGTGAAATTTAAAAGACAAGGTAGTGAACTCGGTAGAGAGGATTTGGCCAGGAAGAGAAAAGGCATTTTTCTTGAAAAACTAGGTAAGTTTTTGGTAATTTTAAGTTTACTTTTTGAGGCTAAAGTCTCATGGTAATGTAATAAGTATGGGTGAGTGGTGTTGATGGGTTTTAGCTTTGATTGTATTGTTGTGGTGATGCAAATAGCTATGCATGCAAAGGATATAAGAAGTTGACCTAAAATACCAAGTTGGTAAGCTTGAAATTGAGTGAAAATGCCTTGAATAAAATCTGCCTGAGTATTAACATAGATTTTCAAGTAAGTTATGATGTATTTTTAAATGATCTTAACACCTAGATTCTAAAGAAATTTTATTTAGATGTGTTTAGAATCAAAAATTGGGTCAGGCTTGTAATAAATAAGTTACATCCTAGAAAGTGTCGAGAGGTTAAAACTATCGTTTTTGAATTTCTAAAGACAATAAAGTGTTCTAACTTTGAAAATTACTTTAAAAATATTAGTTTGATCTAAACTTTTTATGGCATAAAGTTGATGCATAGAGGTTCCAAAATAGCACAAAAATATAGAAAATGAATATAAAATGAACCTAGGGTGAGCTCCAAAATTTGGATCACCAAACAATTTTTGTAGTTTGACCTGCGTGTGAGTTTTGCATATTTTAACTAGGTAAAGGAATTTTTATATTTTCTTTATATTTCTTCTAAATATTGGATTAAAACTGACTTCAATGGCTCAACAAAAATGCCCTAGCTTATATGTTTAAGAAATGATAATTTTTAACATTTAAAGTAAAAGACTAGAAATCAATTTTAGGGGCTTTCGGAACCAAGTGAACAAAGTTTTGGAAATTGGCAAAAATATGAATGAATATGGAATTTTGGGAAACTCTAATCATTTTTTTCTTAAAAATAAATTTCAAAAGGGAACTAAAAGTTCAAGAATTTTTCAAAATTGAGTCCCGATAAACGTTTCGACATTTCGGCAAAATCAACCATTAGAAAGGAATTTTTACAAGGGACACTATTGAGATTTATTATAAAATAGCCTAAATTGTTTCTAAATCTGGAAATCAAGTTTTGAAAATGGTAAAATTAATTTATGTAAACGTATTTAGGACCCTAAGAATGTTAGGTTAGGATTTTACCCGATAGTGCAATTTTCGAGAAATAATCACGTAGAAAAACAATGTGAATGGTTCTTGGTTGTCATTTTTGTGAGATAGAAGTTATAATAATGAACTTGAATTAGGGGGCTTTGCCAAAACTAACTAAAGTTAACAGCTGATAGATATAGGAAACCTGAGTACTTAAGAAGTTTCGAAAATTAATTTATGGTCGTGTATTATGAATACAGTATAACCAAGTGCATAGTAGAATGTAGTTCAACACCCAAGGAAGGGCTGTTGAGCTTGTGAAAGTTGTAAATGCAGTTGTTTGTCTATAATATTATAGTATTAACTGTTATCACTACTTAGACCGTGTTGATGAATATGCTATGATATGTACAGGCACTTTTGCACAATTTCACAAGAATACCTGTAGAATAATTGCCAGTAAAAAGCTTGTAGTAAGCGATGCCAAGGCACTGGATTGTAGTTATATAAATAGAATACGACGATGAAGTTGCTGGGTTGTTATGATGGATAAAATACGATGCTAAAGTTACTCGGTTCATTAGTGTGTATAATGTACGATGGCTAAGGTACTGGGTCATTAAATTACAAGTAATGCCTCAGAGCAAGGTCGCTAGTTCAATAATCATTGATATAGTCTCCAGTGAGAGTGATCCTACTATGAGAAAGGTTGGTAATATATGTACTTTATTTATATGCTATTTTTGCTAAATTACTGTACTTTATAAGCTTTGTTTTGTGCTAGAGAATTTTAATATATTGTAAATTGATATTGGCTGAGGACGATGCCCTTTTTGATAATATTATATTGGGTCAGGTGATAAGTCATGGTTGCTGAAATATTTCATTGTTAATTGTAGTGTATGATTTAAGTTGTTAAGTCTGTCAATTACCTTACTAAGCTTAGTAGCTTATCAAAGTGATATTATCTTGTAGGTAAGGAGAAAAAGAAGGTAAACTAGTGAGCAGACCAAATTATAGCTATGTAGTGTACATATGGCCAGACCGCATAAGGATTTTTCCTGAAAGAAAATATTTTGGTTACAAATATGGCTCAAACTCTGGGTGTTTTGTGAGCAATTTGCTAATATAAATATTTTTACGATAATATTTTATAAAGTAAAGTGTTTGAAAAATTGTATTTTTGAGTCCTTATAAGTAGCATCTCTCTCCGCTATTTCTATTCTAATATTTGTATTTTTAAGTAGCAGTAGAGAGAGATGTTACAATAAGGTTAAATTTATCCCAAAAGGATTTACTATTTTTTAGTATACGGACCAAATGACCTAATATATGTAAAACATCATCTACCACGTCAGTTATCCCATACACGTCATAGTGTTCACTTTGGCTTATTAATAAATGGCTTCACTTTGGATGTGTAAAAAAAATAGGGTTATAGTTGGGTGTCAACCCCTGTTGGAATGCTATTAGAGAATACTCAACAAGGTTTTGAATTAAAAAAATGTAAGTTATCTTAAATGACAATGTTGGAATGAATATTTTCGTTAAAGAAATTAATTATCGTTCCTCTACAAGAAAGAATTGGGCTAAAAAAATCATTTTTTTTCCAAATCTTTTGCTTTTCTCTTCACAAAATTAAATATTTTCTACAATAGCGCACCTTCTTTACCTATGAAAGACAACAATACTAGGTTGGCACTCAATTATATATTAAACCCCTCTCTTGCTATTCAATCAAAGAAATACTATTCTGAATAACAAAACAAAAAACAAAATAAGGGAAAGTATAAAACTAAGTTGATGTGGTGCTAAAAGGAGTAGAATTTATGGACAAGTGGGATCGGTGCAGATGAAAATAAAGCAATTTTCAGATTTTCAGGGAAATTTTCGGAATATCCATTTTCAATGAATTTGTAGTCAAATTTGGGTGGAATCGGCCTAATAAACGAAAGTCAATGGCTTTGCCACTGTGCTATGACATTTTCGGGCAATTTCGATCATTTAGACCCCTGAAATTGCAATTTTTCATTTTCTGGCATTTTTCTGTTTTTCGATTTTCTTTAGTAAATAAATTCAAAATTCAAATCCGTTAGTTACAGATTGATCCTAGATATCAGGTCTTTTATTTTTCAAAAAATAAGATATTGTTATCTTTTATTTGAATATTTTATTTTGGCTTTATTTAAGAGTTGTAAGCTAAGATGGTAGATCAGTTTTGTTAGAAATAAAATCATTCTGAGTATTTTCACTCAATTCTCTCTCTTTCTCGGTATTCATGAGTGAATCAACGAGTTTGAGTATTAGCCGAGTATTTTTTGTCTTTCCTAAAAGCTTCTACTACATTAATTAGTACTAGAGCCAGGTTCGTTCCTACGCCATGCCACCAAGGAGATGACCAGAAGTTCGCGATGCCATGTTAGAGGAGGTGAATAGACGTGATGAGATCGCATAATTGCATCAACAGATAGAGATGCTGATGCAACAGATAGCTGCGCTTCTTTCGTAACAACATGGGCCAGCAACCCAGTTCCATGAGGAGTTCGAAGAAGAGAACCCATTTGCCCCGCTAGATCAACCTGCAGATCCGCCAACTCGAAGGAGAGTAGGAAGACATGAAGAAATAGGCATTGGGAGTCAGGGAGGTTTCGAGTGATAAATAGGCATTGATATTCCTGAATTCCACGATAGATTACAACCCAAAGAGTTTTTGGATTGGATGACTACAGTGGAAGAGATCCTAGAATTCAAGGAGGTTCCGAGTGATAAATGTGTACCACTCGTTGCAACGCAATTTCGTGGATGAGTAGCAGTGTGGTGGCAACAAACCAAAGTGACGAGGACCCGAGTCGAAAAAACCAAGATTATGTCTTAGGACAAATTAAAGAAGTATATAAGAACTGTCCTTTTACCGCATTATTACATGCCGATGATGTACCAGCGATTGCAGAATTTGCGTCAAGGTATGAAGTCTGTTACTGACTATACTACGGAGTTCCATATGCTGATTACGAGGAATAATGTCATGGAGACCGAGAAGCAGTTGGTATCTTGTTATGTGGGTGGCTTACGACCCCAGATTTAAGACATCCTTAATATGTTTGATTCTTTAACGGTGTCTGAAATGCATCAGCGGGCATTATAGATTAAAAAGCGACAATCCCGGTGAAGTATATTGGGAGGTTCTACCAATAACCAACAGTAGTCATTGACACAAACTAATAGTACTACACAACGGGTCCTGTAAAACCGAACACCAATCAACAACTGACAGTACGCTCGAGTGGAGGACTTGTTGTTTCGGTTGTGGTGGGATAGGCCATAGGCAATCTGATTGTCCCAAGAATCCATATAAGGGACTTTTTGTCGATAAAATATACAATGAAAGTGATGGCGTGCACGTTTATGATAGTGAGGTGATTGAGGATTCGGTTGAGAATGAAGAACATGTGACGGGAAATGTTGGTCAGCATTGGTGGTGCAAAGGAACTACCTATCACCACATAGGAATGATAGTGAATGGTTGCATAATAATATTTTCCAGTCTACATGTACTGTTGGAGGGAAGGTATGTAGATTCGTCATTGATTCTGGAAGCTGTGAGAATGTGGTGCCTAAAGAAGTAATTAAGAAACTATGGGCGCCAACACAAAAGCATCCCAAACCATATAAACTAGCTTGGCTAAAAAAAGCTACTGATGTCACAGTATCTCAGCGTGCTTTAATAAGTTTTTCTATTGGAGTTACATATAAGGATGAGGTTCTGTGTGATGTGGTTAGTATGAATGCGTGTCGTCTATTATTGGGTAGACCTTGGTAGTTTGATCGTCATTCGGTACATGATGGGTGCGTTGACACATACAGCTTTATGTTTAGAGAAAAGAAGATTATATTATTACCTGACAAAACTACTAATACACCTACAGTGACTTGGGATAGTACTAATCTATTGACCCAAGTGAAATTCGAGTAGGAGATGGTAGATTCTGGAGTAGTGTTCAAATTGGTGGTAAATCTATTGAGACCAGACTTACAATTCTGAATCGGATACGGATGTTGATTGAGGATTCTAGGATGTATTCCCTGGAGCATTACTAGATGGGTTGCCACCATTACAGAATATTCAGCATCAAATTGACTTAATGCAAGATGTCACTTTACCTGATAGGGCGCATTACAGAATAAGCCCCAACAAACATGAGGAGTTGCATAGGCAAGTCGAAGAACTTTTGGCAAAGGGACATATCCAGGAGAATGTTAGTCCTTGGGCTATCCCTGCCTTGCTTACACTGAAAAAGACAGTACCTGGCAAATGTGTATAGATTGTCGCACAATAAATAAGATCACAGTATGCTACCACTTTTCTATTCCTTGTTTAGATAATTTGCATGATCAACTTAGCGGTGCAAGTATATTCAGTAAGTTGGATTTGAAGAGCAGCCACCACTATATTCATATTCGTCCCAGTGACGAATGGAAAACAGCTTTCAAGACAAGAAAGGGAATTTATGAGTGATTGGTTATGCCATTTGGATTGTCCAATGCACCGAGCACTTTTATACGTGTCATGAACCAAGCTCTCCACCCGTTCATTGGTAAATTCGTTTTAGTATATTTTAATGATATTCTGGTTTATAGTACTAACCTAGATGATCATGTGCAATATCTTCGAGAGATTCATTCGGTCCTTTGTAAAGACAAGTTTTATGCTGCTGTAAACAAGTGCGCCTTCCTAACAGATCATATTGTATTTCTGGGATAAGTCATAACAAAAGATGGGCTAGCAGTAGATTCTGTGAAAGTGGACGCGATAAACCGATGGCCCCAGCCAACATCAGTTACAGAAGTACATAGATTTCATGGCTTGGCTTCCTTTTATAGGCAGTTCATACTACATTTTAGTAGCAAAATGTCACCTATTACAGATTGTATCAAGACTGGGAGATTCCATTGGAGTCCTCAGGCGAAAGAATCCTTTCAGTTGATTAAGTAAAAGTTAATTTCCGCTCCTATTCTCATGCTACCAGACTTTACTCAACCGTTTGAATTACATTGCGATGCCTCGAAGGTTGGTATTGGTGCAGTTCTTAGTCAAAATAGTAGTCCAGTGGCTTATTACAGTGAGAAACTTTCAGGATCAAAGTCTCGCTACAATACCTATGACATGGAGTTTTATACTATAGTCTAGGCAATCCGACATTGGTGCTACTACTTATTCCAGAAGGAGTTAATTTTATACACTAATCATTTAATTTTATACACTAATCACGCTACTCTAAAACACCTTGGAACTCAAGATAAGGTTTCCACTCGACATGCCACATAGATTGAATACCTTCAACAATTTACTTTTGTGATCAAGCACAAGGCTGGTGCTTTGAATAAAGTGGCCGATACGTTGAGTCGGCGACAACTTCTCTTGACAAAATTACGGGTTGAGGTACCGGGTTTTGAGACCTTTTGCAATTTATATACTACTGACCCTTATTTTTCAGTGATTGTCCAGCAACTGCAAGAGAGAGTTCATTTGGAGTTTTTGTGGGTTGACAATTTCCTTTTTAAAAGAAATTAATTGTGTACTCTTGACAGTAGTCTGGACCTTAAAATTATTCAAGAGTTGCATAATGAAGGCCATGTGGGCTGTGATCGTACATTACATCTTGTTGCTGCCTCTTATTAGTAGCTGACGATGTGAAAGGAGATGAGCAAGTTCGTGGAGCGTTGTCGCACATGTCATCTTTCCAAAGGAAAAGCTACAAATGTTGGTTTGTACCTACCACTACCTATTCCAACCCGACCTTGGATTGATGTGAGCATGGACTTTGTTTTGGGCCTTCCTTGGACTCAACGTGGCCATGATTCAATATTTGTGGTAGTTGACCGTTTTAACAATGGTCCATCTCATCCCTTGTAAAAAGACGACCGATGCAATCAACGTAGCCTTGTTGTACTTCCAGGAGATTTATTAATTACGTGGACTTCCTACGTCTATTGTATCTAATCGAGACACTCATTTCCTTAGTCACTTTTGGCGAAGTCTTTGCCATTTAGTGAACACGCGGTTGGACTTTAATAGCGCACTACCATCCCCAAACAGATGGTCAGACTGAGTCAATCGTTCTTTGAGAGACTTGCTATGCTGTATGGTTGGTGAGTCAGTCAAATCCTGGGATCAAAAGCTGTGCCAAGCAGAGTTTGCTCATAACCATGCAGTCAACTAGAGCACAGGTTTTAGCCCTTTTCAAGTGGTGTATGGTGTTATTTCTCATTGTCCTCTTAATTTGACCTCAGTTTCTGATCAGTTACAAGTGTATGGTAAGGCTAGTGATTTTGTCGACTAGCTACAATACATTCACAAGCAGATTCATGAACATCTGCAGTCCGCCACAGCTAAGTAAAAGCAAGTTGCCGACCTAAAAAGACGATATGTGGAATTCGAGGTGGGGGATTTGTGGGCGGTACTAACAAAAGATCGTATCCCAGCTCATGAGTATAACAAACTTGTTGCCAAGAAGATTGGCCCGTTGGAGATTATACAGAAGATTAATCCAAATACTTGTTGATTGAAGCTTCCCAGCCATATCCGTACTTCTGACGTTTTCAATGTCAAACATCTTACACCCTTTTGTACGAACAACTCTGATGATAATGATGATAATCTTCTTCACCCAAATTTGAGAACGAATTTTTTCTAGCCGAGGGAGAATGATGCGGTGCTAAAAAGAGCAGAATTTATGGATAAGTGGGATCGGCGTAGACGAAAATAAAATAATTTTCAAATTTTAGAGAAAATTTTCGGAATGTCCGTTTTCGATGAATTTGGAGCCAAATTTGGGTGGAATCAGCCCAATAAACGAAAGTCAGTAGTTTTGCCACTGTGCTACGGCATTTTTCAGGCAATTTTGATCATTTAGACCCTCGAAAATGTAATTTTTCATTTTCTAGCATTTTTCTATTTTTAGATTATTTTTAGTAAATAAATTCAGAATTCAAATCCATTATTTACGGATTAATCCTAAATATGAGGCCTTTTATTTCTCTTTTTCAAAAAGTAAGATATTGTTATCTTTTATTTGAATATTTTATTTAGGCTTTATTTAAGAGTTGTAAGTCAAGATGACAGATCAGTTTTTGTTAGAAATAAAAATTATTCTGAGTATTTTCACTCAATTCTCTCTCTTTCTCGGTATTCGTGAGTGAATCAACAAGTTTGAATATTAGCAGAGTGTTTTTCATCTTTCTTAGAAGCTTTCGCTACGTCATAAGTGAAAATACTTAAAAGGCCGAGACAGCAAGTACATATATATTAACATATAATACCCACAAAAGGAAGGATAGCAATGCCACTAACAATCGGTGAGAGTTTGAACTACAAAAGATGTTAACTTCCAATTGGTTCTCTACATAGATGTGAGAGAGACATCGTCGTTAGTAGGCAACTAATATAGACAAACTCCCCAATCTGGTTTGTAACACCCGGGTGAGGACATGTTAGAAGAACGAGACTGGGCGCGGGGGGAGAGACCATATGCGAGGATGGTATTATCAAACTTCCCATCAAAGAGCAAATTTTCTCGAGTAAATGTTGAACATTGCTGATGATGATAACAATGGCTTCTGGAAATGTGATAAAAGAGACTTGGTTTCAACTTCCAAATATTGAATTAAAGAGAAAATGCGAGAAAGTATATATGATATATATATATATATGTGTGTGTCTCACAGTAAATGAATTTGATAACAAAGAAGAGAACGATCAACTATCTGATTCGGTAAAATTTAAGTCTAGCTAGGATGTTTCTCATGAAGATATATATATATATATTGGTATTATTAATACTATGATAAATGCTACTTGAGAAAATCTTCAGTACTATTCACTTATTTTTAACAAAAAATGAATAATAAAAGTATTCTCGACTTAAATCTTATGAATTGTGACCAACCAACCTTCTTGCTAAGAGTTTAACATTATTTCAAGTCTCGTAATATTTGTAACATAAGGAAAGAAAAGACTTTGAGTACAAATTACGATAAATAAATTGCCTTGGGTGGCACAACACATGGCATGACAAGCATGATTAAGAGGCATTATTAACACAATTAGGAAAGATAACTAGTTGTAAGCAATAAGGAGTCAAGTAGTTGTTTGCAACTATTTCCTCACTTTCTTAGGTTCGAAACTTGCCACTCCACTTTTCATGAGAAAAAAAAATAATTAACTAGTTTGCAAAAAATATATTTAGACTAAGCTTATATAAAAAAAATTTACAATAATTTTAAAACAATAAATCTAAAAAAATTAGAAATAATAAAAATAAAATAGTTTGTTGGTAAAAATAATATATGTATATATATATATCTATAAATATTATGTTAATTTCAAATTTTTTAAAGAAAAATAAAAAAAATTAATAAGTTTGGGAAAAGAGTTTAAAGATATTAAGGGTTTGAGGACAAAACTTGTCGTCCTTAAAAATTTAACAAAGAAAAATATAGTTTGGATAGTTATCAACCATATATTGAGTTATTTACTCGGATATAGTTTGAGTAGACACTAATATAGTTCATATGGACTTAAGTTATAGAAATTCAAATTAATTGTCATTTTTCATACACTAGTGATATTTTTTCAATTTAGACTTGTTTTTATATAAATGTAATGTCCATTTCTCAGATAATTTTCTTTTATTGCATAACAATTAACAATTAATATATAATTCATAGTTACTTCAAAATAAATTCGTACAAATAATATTAAAACTACTAACTTTAAGAAAAAAAATCAATAAATCAATAATTAGCACGATTATGGCACAGTAATTGTTTATTCTATTTTCTAGAGATGAAATGTTTACTTTGTTGTAGATGAAAGAAATCTTTGTCTAGGTAGTACAAAACACATATAAATACGGGGGAATTCTAGTGTAGGAGGGGCAAAAACCCTCCTACAGATAAGAGCATTATCTACACCGTTGGATGAAAATAAATGAATATCTAGAGAGAAAATCAGATACATTGAAGTACATGAGAGCAACTTAAAACAAAAAGGAAAAAAAAAATCAAAACGCTTCTCTCTTCCTCTTTGTTCTACCACTCTCTTCTTTACTTTTAGATTACTCTCTTCTTCTCCCTTTAAACGACTTAAAATTATCAGACAAGGCAGATCTGAAACTTTTGATAGCCCCTGGCTTACGAATTCAAATCTTGGAGTAACCAATTTCATTCGTCTATATAAAGCAACCAACAGCTTCACAAAGCTTTTAAAATCAATCTTAACCTACTCGTTCAAAATTCAATTCTTCTACGAAACAAAGTCAACGAAACCAAGAAAATTCAATCTTCACTATAAAAGCACACAGTGCCGTGACAACAAACAGATCAAACTAGCTTAGGTACAATCTCATAAACCCGCTTCTAAAAATCAACAATAACCTTCAAATATTCATCCAACCACACCAAATACTCTCTACAAGATCAAAATCTTCTAAGATTTAGCCCAAGGTCAAATATTTGACCCAAAAATAGAGGCCAGGAAGAGAACTATTTAAAGCACAGAAGATACCAAAAATCTATAGGAAATATCACAATTGAATGCACGGAGAGAACTGTAATATAAATTAATGATTTAATTTTATGTTCATGATAAATAATCAGCCATAGTTGAAATTCTCAACTTTCTCAAAATTCACACACGAAATAGTTTGATAAAAAAGAAATCATCAATTTCGAATAGGCATTTTTGCCAAATTTCTGTGGCCTTTTTAAAAGATTTCCCCTAAGATTAAGAATAAATGATTCGTCCAAAAAAGAGTATCTCTTTCGCATCAACGAATCAAGAAATTCACTCTGTATTAGGATAGTAACCTTTGTTTGTGTTACTGTAATAGCTTTTTGGGCTTTTGCGTATGGGTTTGAAAGAATTTCAGCTTCAAAAGGAGGGGGAAAAAAAAAATCGGAGTTGGGAAGAGAGAGAATTGCCTGAGGGTAGTGTATTTTAACTTTTATGAGTCAAAATTATTTCACACCATTAGATTTAATCTAAAGATCCAGATAATACTCGTATCATAGGACGGTTTTTTGTCCCTCCTACAGTAGAATTTTCCATAAATATGAGATAAAAATTATCCCAGAAGAGAACACATGAAAAAAAAAATGGTTTTATCTGGAAATAGCTGTCTATAATCAATGGTGTCTTTAGTAATAGCTGTCTCTAATCACACTGCAAAATACTGAGACCAAAAACAAGTTTCATTTTTGCGAACAGCTCTTTCATTGATTTCCTAGTGAAGTTAATTTATCAATTTGAAAGACTAATACTATAGCAATTTATATTTATATAAAGTCCAGGAAAGTTTTGTTTGAAGTAGATGATGATCTCATAAGATTGAAGAAATCTTTTAATCCTACGTACTAAATTTGTTCTTTTTCATTTTTTACCATTATAAAAATAGGGATGGCTACGGTAGGGGCGTCCTTACGTAGGGTCATGCCTTAATTATCGTTGGATGGGAATCTGTAGGAAATAACGGGAATTTGTGGAGAATCTATTTATATACAGATTCCCATCCAACGGTGAATAGACAGGGCCCTACGTACGGCACCCCTACTGTAGACGCGCCCTATAAAAATTACATCAAGTTCAAAAGAATATATATATATATTATATAATTATTGACGAAACCTTTAATTGAGAGGAGAATAAGATTAGTCCAACTACGTTGGCACTCTGATGAACTAACGCATCTCTTGGTTCTCAATAACCACAAATGGCATTATTACTGAAAAGATGAAAATAAAAGGAAAGAAGAGCTCAACCAATGTTGTCAATCTAATTAAAAAGATACATAAACATAAACTTAACATAAAAGTATATATAAGCTTGGTTTACTTTACAATAATAATAATCGAGAGGTAAATAATTTAAACCTGATTGATTCTCTGACCGAACAGTCGAGCTAAGGTCCGTGAAGTAAGGCATTTGCTGGCTCCATTCACATCAAAGGTTTCAGACAACAAATCCAGCAGTTGCCCATATGTTATGTCAGCGTATTGCTTAATTATTCCAAGGAATATGTATGTCAAAGCACCCATTAATGTCTTCCCACTGAAAGCCTGCAAATAGAACATGTATACATAATGAACAATATTGAATGGAAAATTTGGGAAAGCAAACCTTTTGAAAGTGAACTTGAGCAAAATATCTGCGTATTAAAACCCTTTGCAAAACAACTTTGTTTTGCATGTTTGAGTTTATGTTGCATGGACGAGCAGGGAATTCAGTGTGGTCTAAAGTCTACTTCACAATGAATTCAAAAACTTAGGCTTTCGAATAAATTCCAAAAATCACGTTTAAAATGATCTATTTTGCAAAACAGCCCTTCATAAATGACAGTTTCAATTAAATTTCAATAATAATTTGTACTGAATAGTATCAATATATTTGTAGAAATATAAATTTATGAGATTAGGAAGAGTATATTTCAACATTGCTTAAATTGATCCCTAAAACTATTAAAGAGTCCAATTATTAATTTGGTCCTTAAGTTTTGAAATTTCTTATTTTGGTTATGAATCTTTTCATCAAATGGTTATGAATTAAGATTAATATAGTAATAATTTAACAGAAAATTTAATGGATTATTATTGGTTCCTAGAAAACGTTGAGGACTAACTTGAAAGCTTTAGCAAAGTTTAGAAACCACTAATCTTTATTTAAAAATTCATAGTTATTTATAAATTCATAGGGTTTATAGGGTCTAAAACTGAAAACAAGTCGAGTAATAGAATTCAATTAGGATTTTTTTTGTAGTGCAGGGTTTTATTTTTAAATTTACATACAAACAATTCCCTAGACATTTATATCAGTTAATGGTTCTCTTACAGTAGTATCAGCAGCCAATTGATGATCTTCACAAGCACTAATACAAATAGCCAATCCGCCACTAGTAGTTTTCCGTGCCCCTGAACAAGGGGTATGATCTTCCCATCGCTTACTACACATGTAGAAGATAGCAACAAACGAGAAAAGAAATACATTAAAGTGAGATCGACTTCCCAAAACATGATCTTGATGTTTATAAAGACCTTTTTCAAAATAAATTGTCAAGAAAATATTTGATTATGGCAAAGAAATTAACGAAAAATAAAAACTATTTAAAATGTACTTAACAATATTGCGAGTAGAGATTGAACCAAATACGCTCACTTTTTATGGTCAAAGACAAACTGTAGATCGAGGATTGTGCCACTATGGCAAGCATCAACGATGGCATGAAGTATCACACCTTCCACGAGTGGCCTAACAATGGTGATATTTATATCATTATCGAAGATCATGCCTTGTTCCATGAAATCGACTGGGCAAATAGTCTCGTCGAAACCATCAACCTCGTCATTTTTGAAATCTGGCTGTCGTAATCCATGTCCCGAGAAGTAGAACACTAGCGAGTCTCCAAACTGGCAGCCCTCTACCAGCCATTTCAACGAGTTTTCAATATTCTTCTTGGTTGGGTGAAATTCCTTTTCTGGCTCGAATTCTGCATGTTGGATTAATGTGACTTAAAAGTTATATATAACATTGTTATCGTACATAATATATTTTTGAAACTATTTTTATATTTCGGATGGTACTATGAATACTGAAAAGGGATATGAGTGCTAGGCGGACATATATATAAATACGTATCTACATATCGAGAAGGGATAAAAATCAATGTTTTAGACCTCTCTATAGTAAGATCATAGTACTATTATAAGAATATTGATTGCGTCTAATTTTTCATATAATATTTGAATATTTGTATGGTTACACTATCTTCGTAGAATTTCCGTTTTTCATAACATTTTGAAAAAATTAATAGATCTCAATTTCAGTGTTGTAATTTACAAGTTTGATCCTAAATTGTGTAGGATAACGAGGATTTCGCCTCAGTATAGAGAATTGTTGTTTGAAAGTGAGTGTCAATGTTCAAGTAGGATGCTGCAAACCGTTTCCTTGTCTTGTTTAGGGTTTCAGGTATTAGATGTTCTTGCCTCATTTAGCACGTTAGGTATGTCGGTTCCCTTAAAAAATATGATTGGTAGTTTATGTCGGTTAATTAACTCTTTAAGCAAGTCACAGGCACGTTGGAGAGTCCACTTTGATTAAACAATTGGCATACCAACAGGGGTAGTTGGCAAAGCAATGATCAGGGTTCACATGTTGTCAAAAAGAGATAGACACTTAATTTGGATAAGTTTATAGTGAACTTTGTTTCCAGTCAGGATGATCATGAGTCTTAAATTATAGAGTGTTGACTTCAAACATAAATATGTTGGATAGATAGAAAGATTGAATAGAGTCAAGTAAAATTATGGTTCAAGTATATGTATACCGTACGTAGTTATAATCAAATATTTGGATAATGCTAGCATATTCATAGATATTGAATCATGACCTCCACAGAAGTAAAAGAGTATATCAGCAAATGGTTTTACAAGTACTTAGATAATCAAACCTTAACAAAAAAATTAATTGGAATTATAATTGAATTAAAATATTTATTTGTTGATGATCTTGCAAATATAAAAAGTCTAATATCCATTATTAGAAGTAAAATACAATATAAGTGGCGAAGATAATACAGTCATTTTACCCAACTCTAATTTTTAAACGTTATGATATTGATACAATTGCAACACAATTGCAATGTACTAGACTTCCAAGAGTTAATTGAACTAGGCTCAATTTAATTGAGCTTCTATTACACAGGTCAATCAGGTATTTCATTTTACTCCAATATCCCCACTTGACTTTTGAAGATAGTTACTATAGGCCTAGCCCATGCACCAAAGAGTGCTAACGGACCAGTGTTTGCGAAACCATGGCGTAATAGCAAGGGTTTGCGCAATCAATGCCACTAGGTCTCTTTTAGCATTCAGTGTTCATAGCGACTTCAGATTTCTAAATACTGCCTCACGTAGAAAATTAGTTAACAGGAAAGAGAAAATAACAAGGAAAAAATCAATAGTAGAATTCAGCACCCAACAGAGAAATACTTTGTAACAATTTGACCATTGTACAATGAGGAGATAATTTTATCTTCAGTGTGGAATTCAATCTTGAAGTCTTGGAATGCTCGTTCATTTCAGATCTCTCAGTTGCGTAGATAAAAGAGTGCTCACACACGAAGCTTATGAAAACTAAAAGATAGATAGGAAGAAACCATGACTTCATTTGCTGTGATTTCTCATGAGCTAGTAATTGACATATAAGACATTCCATGTCATCAAATTCAGTCCCACAAACATCTTAAGTGGAGGATTAGAGGTATCAAAATAGGCTGGCATAAATACGGCACGATTAAGCCAACACAGTATAGCACGATTAGTATCCATATCTAAATCAACATGGTACGATAAATAAATTGCCTTGAGTGGCACAACACATGGCACGACAAGCATGATTAAGAGGCATTATTAACACGATTAGGAAAGATAACTAGTTGTAAGCAATAAGGAGTCAAGTAGTTATTGCTTGTAACTATTTCCTCACTTTCTTAGGTTCGAAACTTGCCACTCCACTTTTCATGAGAAAAAAATAATAATTAACTAGTTTGCAAAAAATATATTTAGACTAAGCTTATATAAAAAAAATTTACAATAATTTTAAAACAATAAAAAATCTAAAAAAATTAGAAATAATAAAAATAAAATAGTTTCTAGGTAAAAATAATATATATGTATATAAATATCTATAAATATTATGTTAATTTCTAATTTTTTAAAGAAAAATTAAAAAAAATTAATAAGTTTGGGAAAAGAGTTTAAAGATATTAAGGGTTTGAGGACAAAACTTGTCTCCAAAAATGTCCTTAAAAATTTAACAAAGAAAAATATAGTTTAGACAGTTATCAACCATATATATAACTTTTGAGTTATTTACTTGGATATAGTTTGAGTAGACACTAATATAGTTCATATGTACTTAAGTTATAGAAATTCAAATTAATTGTCATTTTTCATACATTAGTAATATTTTTTCAATTTAGACTTATTTTTATATAGATGTAATGTCCCTTTTTCAGATAATTTCCTTTTATTGCATAATAATTAACAATTAATATATAATTCATAGTTACTTCAAAATAAATTTGTACAAATAATATTAAAACAACTAACTTTGAGAAAAAAAAATCAGTAAATCAGTAATTAGCACGATTATGATACAGGAATAATAAGAATTTGAAAACAGAAATTATTAGACATGAAAATTATATACTATGTACAAACAGGTATGGTTAAAAACAATAATAACATGATATCAAACACAAACATGATGAGATATGAAAACAACATAGTATCTAAAACAGATACAATTAAGTACGAAAATAGTATATTACCGAAAACAAGCACCATTAGCCACAAAAATGGCACAATATTGGAAATGAACTCGATTAGGCATGAAAATATAGCATAATATCATAAACAAGCACTATAATAGTATAATACTGAAAACGGAAACTTTTAGGCTCGGAAATAGTTCAACATAATAACAGCATGATAATAAGCATGAGCACAATATGGGCATGCAAAGACATAGCACGTGCACAAACACGGGCATGCTACTGACTAGGCATGGCACGAGACAATTATTAATTATGCCCGAGCTGGTACAAAATATTTATTAATTGTACTCGAACTGCCACGATATGATATACGAATGTATTACAGTTAAATGTATCTAGGCCCGGTCAACATCACTAGTACTTCTAGATGGAGAGAGATAAAAGATATATTTATAGACTCAAAGGGACTCTAGGTGGCGTGGCCATGGCTTCCCTGAGTCGTGAGTATACTTATGGCTTTGATAAAAATTATAGACAGACCATGAGTCTGTAAAAGAATACAGAATTGAAAGGAGGTGTTTTGAGTTCTTTATGTTGACACCTTATTCAACAAGAACGATGTGGCAAATAAACAAAAAAATTTTCATTAGCAAAGCAATTCGATATAGAAGGCTTAGGAGAAGCTCAAAAGAAATTAGATGATGTTTTGAGTTCTTTTTGTTGACACCTTATTCAATAGGAATGATGTGGCAACTTTATAAACACAAAAATTTTGATTAGCAAAGCAATATGATATAGAAGGCTTAGGAGAAGCTCGCTTCTTCCTGAGAGTAAGAATAAACTTATAACATTGTCCCGATACATTTCCAAAATAATTGATAAACTTGAGGTGCAAGATTCCAAGAAAAGATTTTTACCCTTTCAATATAAAATGAAACTATTTTAAAGGGAACGGAGTTATTAAGAAATGTGTAACTAGAAAGTCATAATTACAAAATAAAATAGTCTACAAATTTCAAGGAAAAGAAAACTAAAAGACCTAAAAAAACCGGTGCCTATGAGCATGACATTCAGGCCGTGCATAACACGGGTCATGCAAACGCTAATGCGCATGCAGAGCTTTGCAACTCTGCACAATAGTATGGGGCAAGCGTTGTGTGCATGCGGCCTCAGTGGCCGTGAGCACGCACGGGCACGTGACCAGCCAAGTGCCAACACGCTACATGCAACAGCATGCACGTGCACTAGCTGGCCACAGTACCTATGCGCGCTGGACCAACACACACGAGCCATGCCCACTACCGCGCGGACCTGTGTGTGGCAGCTACACAGTAACCAGGCTCCAGCCCAGTTCAGTATGAGTAGTTGTCCTTTTGGGAGTGATTTTAGACCAGGATTAAAACCAGAGTGTCTAAATAGCTCAAAAATAGAAAGGTGGAAAGACAAAAAAAAAGACTACGAAGCGAAAATTAGAGAAATACGAATTTCAAATAAAAGAAAATTGAAAGATCCAAAAGAATCGGTACCCATTAGCATGACATTCATGCCATGCATAACACAGGTTGTGCTAGTGCTATAGTGCGTTCAGAACTTTGCAACTCTGCACACAATAAGACGTGACAAGTGTTGTGTGCGTGCAGCCTCAGTGGCTGTGGGCACAGGGCACATGGCCAGACAAGTGCCAACAAGCTGCATGTAGCAGCATGCACGTGCACTAGCTGGCCATAGCACCTACATGCACTGGCCCATCACACAAGGGCCATGCCCACTGCCGCGCGAACCCATGTGTGACAGCTACACAATAATTGGACTCAAGCCTATTTCAGTATGAGTAGCTATCATTTTTGAGTGATTCTAGACTAGGATTAAAACCGAAGTATCTAAATAACTCAGAAACACAAAGATGGAAAGATAAAATATCCAAGAAACGAAAATTGGAGAAAATACAAATGCCAACAAGAAAATAAATATTTTGTAATTTTGAGAATTAAGTTAGTTATTTTATTTTCTCTAAAAAGTTATGAATTGGATTATTAATTTATTTTGTTTGGTTATTATGACACAAATGTTTAACATACTATATAGATTTAGATTGTATCACTCTATGCATCATGATACATATGTTTACAATATGGATTCTTTTTGGTGAAAGATATATTTGATAAATTTAGAAACCCTATTTTCTAAAAAGAGACTGGGAGAGGGTACGGTCACGATAATTTATCTATAGGTTCTATTATTGCTCCATTATGATTTATATGTATATGATCTCTCAAAGGAAAATTATATATTAGGTTGATTGGATCTCTGAAAAGATAAGATGTATAGAAATATACTTAGTAATTAGGTATACTCCATGGTAGCCTCTTTAGTAGAGTACTATATTGAAACAATGATTATGATACTCAATATAAACTAGTTATTAATTTTCCCAATAAGAAGTTATGTTAATTAGTTCATGACCTAAAAGGATAATGATTGTTAATTTCAAGATTAATCTCGAAGATATTTAATCTCAATTACTCAGGCCTAATCATTGTAAACTATCTTCTCCAAAATTAATTGGATCTAAACAAATCAAAAAACAAACTGACAAGGTAATATTTGACTAGTTGCCAAAAATAAATAAGGCAACAGTGCATAGTGGAAAATTACAAGAAATAAAATTGGGTAATAGAAAATTTCCGAAATGGGAATTTACTATATCACTGGCCAAAATTGGCAGTGACATAGGGGCACATGCCCAAAGTCATAGTGATTGTGGCCTGTGGCACCTCATGGCACTTGTCCGTTTGTATTGTTTCCTTTTTTCTATAATATAGTAGACTCTAGACACCTTATAATATCTAGAGAGAGAAATTCTCAAAGATAAGAGAAGAGTCAATTCTCTATTTTTTGAATTCTTTTTAGAATTAAATATAATCACTAACTTGATCTTTTCTCTTGTAGTATTAAGAGATCAGACTCTTGTGTGACTATACACAATAATAGTCCGGAAGATTATAAGGGGTTTGAAGTCATACATTTGTTCATCTAACATCTACAAGAGGTACGAATTTAATATATGATTCTAATAAGTTGTTATGAGAATTACCAGCGCTCTTGCTTATATTTTCCGCTGTTTTATTTTTATTGGAAAAATATTTTCACGAAAATTAAATTGTAAAAATACTACCGACTGCACCTTTTTTATAGTCTTTCCAATGTACTTCTACCTACTTAAATCTTACTCTATTTTATCTTCTTGTTTGCTAAAAATAAATAAATAAACAAATAAATTAACAAACTATATTAAACTCCTATGATGGATATTAAGCTAGCTAGCTAAACTTTTGCACGACTGGATTTTATTGAAATTCCAACATAAATTCTGGGACCAAAAAAAAAAAAAAGCAAACTAACATGATATTATCGATAAGCTAGCTCGCTTAATTTTCCACCATTAGTTACGAAGAGAAGTTAATTTCTGTACTACGTAAAATTCTAAAAGATAAAACGCTAATCGTTCAAAAAATCTAATCAGCATGATAAATTATGCCAGATATCAAAAGGAAGTGATTGGTGATGATCAAGTTATATTGTTCAGCTCTATTCATCAATTCAAACGAACATACCTGTGAGGACACGTATGCAGTGAGGAGGGTAATTGTATTGCTCAATCAACAGCTCCCTCATGTCCTTAACGTCGTTAACTGTTCCTTTGAGCATGTATTTCCCCTTACGATTGTAAGTCACGCCGCATAGAAGCGCGCGCTTACTCGGCCGTTTACCGGACAGCATCTTAGCAGGCGACGGCTTAGTGTTCAATGAACCAACACAAGTCCCTGTAGGAGACGGCTTGGTTTTGCTCAGCGGGTTCTGGTTGCTCGTACAAACCATGCTGTTGGAGACGTTTCTGAAAATAACAGGCTTCAAATTCAGCCACTGTCCCTGACGAGGCGGCGAAGGTGGTGCCTTTGTGTTAAATTGCGTCAAGGATTCACAGTTCCAGCAGCGATATGTTGTGTTGTTCGCCGGCCAGAATCCCTGAGAGCTGCATTTGCTGCATCTCACTTTTACGGTTTCCATTGGAAAATCAATTTCGTAGCAAGAAAAAGGAGTAATTTGAGCAAAGTGTTATTGATCTTGTAATTATTTGGTGTAATATGGAGAGAATATGAGGGTACAGGTTAATACTGCATGCGTTGGAAGAAAGCTAAATGGTATTGAATGTAAAAAGAATAAAGTAATAAAAAGAAAAAGGAATAATAATAACAAATAAAATATGGAAAGGTTGTCAGGTGGGGTTTTTTTTTTTTTTTTTTCTTTTGATATATTGTCAGGTGGGTTTTGGTTTGCTTCATATCATTTATGTTTTATTTTTGTTTTTTAAACTAAAATGAATGATAAATATGTTCATAAAATATTGTTTTAGTAATTTTTTTTGTAATTTACTTCACTTTTTAAATAAAAACATAAAACATGAATGTATACATTACATTTCATCTTAGAGGAATTTACTTGAAATGACCCACACTAGCACTTGAAAGTGATAAAAGACCTCCAATGCCACGTGATCAAGCCAAATGTTCTACAATGTCATTTGTCATCTGACCCCAGTAGAATATCATTATAATTTAAGTATATTGTGTTCAAACGGGTCGAATGGTCATCTTCAAACGTCCTATTATGGTCGCATACATCCGACCATAGTCAAATTGTTGGTTCTTTTTTCCAGCAAAATTGACAAATCGTGGTTTATTATACAATCACAAAATTGACAAACCTACTTTATATAAAAGTGCCAAGCTACTCCGATTTTCATGTTTATAAAACTCAATAAACTGCTATATACGGTACATTAAGTACAAACAATGTATAAAATTTTGTGCATATACATTTTTAAATACATTAAAGTTACATTATTTACATGCTACTCGAAGCAAAAGCTATGACAACAATGCCATATTACTGGTCGGTAAAAAGAATAAGAGGAAAAGAAATAGAGGAGAATAAGATGCAATAAGTAGGGAAGAATACTATGATTCTATGATTATATGTTGTGTAACTAATTGATATATAAACTCATGAATTTTTCTTTTCCTCTTCATTATAGATTAGTAAACATAGCCTAATAAGTGGTCAAATCCTAGGTGATCATAGTCGCAATTTCCAGCACCGATCGATCGACCCCTTCTTCAACTATTTCTAGCAGCAATATAAGTGGTCAAATGCTAGGTGATCATAGTCGCAATTTCCAGCACCAATCGACCCCTTCTTCAACTATTTCTAGCAGCAATTTTTTTGTCTTGTACAAATATAATTTCATTAAATTCTTCGTGTAAGTTACTATAGGCCAATTTGGCATTGTTTTTAGTAGGTGGCATGGCCTTTGGTTTCCTAAGCCTAAACACAGAAAGTTTGTTTGAGTAACTATCAGAAGAGCTTTTAGTCTCTACTATGACTTTTTTAGGAAAAGCTCCAAAAAAAATATAGAATTATTATGTGTTGGATTTTAGTGAACATTTATATTCTCAAATTAACCTAGTTTAAATAAATGACAAAAAATTACTATTCGGGCTTGAAATCAAAAGTTTTAAATATATTGTCTAACCAGTATACTAAAAATTACTTTGACTTTTGTTCTTCTACTACATAAAAGTAGAAGTAAAGTTATCCTAAATAAGACCCACTTCTTTCTTCAAAATGTTAAAGGTATGCAATAATTAAGAAAAGAGTAAATTGTGAAAAAAAAAAAAAAATAATACCGCATTTTTGCAATTTAAACTTTAAGTTTCAGTTTCTGCCCAAAAAGAAAAACCCTCCACATTTTGAAATTCCTAAAAATTTGTACCATCTGTCCCTATTTTGTCCATCTTATGTTAATTCAAATAATGTTTTTTGTAAATATCTTAACTTTTTGAAACAAAAAATAATATAATCTAGGTCTGGATTTCTAACTTCTTAGGGAATAATTTGTCAAAATATGGGCAAAGAGAACAAATTTTTTGAATTTCAAAATGTGAAAATATTTTTGTGCAGAAACCAAAACTCAAGTTTTAAATTATAGAAAGGTCACATCATAAATTTGTTTTTGGCAGTTAGCTAGCCACAAGAAAATGCTAAACATGATGCTTTTTGTATATTCAAAACATAAATGATGTTATTTTTGGATGATAATTAATGAAAAAAAAGTACATAAAATACTAATGAATTATATATTTTCGTGTTAGTCAAGTTATTTTTCGTTTCTAGATATTTTGCCAAAATGTGTAGCGTTGCAGAGACAAGCAAATTAGTGTTGAAAAATGAGTCTCACACTAAAAATACACGTATCTCTATACGGGAATTTAGTTTAGGCGTCATTTTTTTTTCTTAGACTCCATTGAGTAAATGACCATTTCCTTTTTTGTATAGCTAAATGATCCTTTTGTTTAGAAAAAAAGACCGACGGTTATTAGGTTATAGATAAATGGCTTTTTTCCCCGTTTAATGACCCTGGTGTTTAGGAAAATGACCATCTTTTAATAGGTAATAAATAAGCGTCCTTGTAATTTCCGTTGTATATTCCAAGTTTTGGTACATAAAATGTCCTTTTAATTTCCGTATTTTGTGTTGGTAAATCCATCTATTATCATGATACATTCAAATATATAGAAATTGTATTATATCAATTCTAGGTACCTTTTGTTATGTAATTCGAGGTTTTGTACTTTTTTTTTTGTTATATCTATATATTTGAGAAAAAGACACCACATATGGTATTAGCAAAAGAAATCTGAAAAATACGACCCTCCGTCTTGAATTATTTTCCTGTACGACCCTCACTCCCAATTTTCAGATCTGTATGACCTTTTTCTTCTTCTTCTTCGTATGGCATGGAAGCCATGGAAGAATCTGGTTGTCTAGCGAGTGGACCCAATTATTTCGTCGTCGTGTCGCAGCGATTGGCGATTTGTGTGTCCTATCCCTTTATTTATTGAAAAGCGAATCTGAGCTTCTGTACTCTCCCACTTCCATTCTATAAAATTTTTTTTCTTTTTTGTTTAATGGCAACTTTGTTCATTGATTATGTAGGTTTTTATGTTTTGATTTTTATCATTTTAGCTTTGACAATTTAGTCTCTGAATTTGCTGAGGTCTTTCTCTGTTTGTTCTATTATTAAGAGATAAATTACAAATCTTTTCTCTTGTTTTCAGGAAATCTTTGTAATTTTCTATGATTTACGTATATACAAAGTATTCTTCTAAAAAGAAACCAAACTTGTTTTCAAGATATAGGATATTTTGCTAAAAGGAAACTAAATTGGTTTTAGAAAATCTTTGTGATTTTCTGTGATTTACTTACGTACAGGACAGGAAACCAGTTAGAAACCAAACTGGTTTCTAGGAAACCTCTGTACTTTCCTGTGATATAATTACGTATAAGATATTTTGCTAAAAGAAAACCAAACTAGTTTTTAGAAAACTTTTGTCGTTTCCTGTAGTTTATTTACGTACATGGTACTTTAGTAAAAGGAAACTAAACTGGTTTCTAGAAAACCTTTGTGATTTCCTTTGATTTATTTACGTATAGGATATTTCGCTAATAAGAAACTAAATTAGTTTCCAGGAGACTACAATGATTTTCTGTGATTTACTTATGTATCGCTAAGGCTATGTTTAGTAGGAGGAAAGGAGAGTAGGAAGTTGGAGAGTGTAGAAAGGAAAGAGAATATGAAGGAAGGAGAGGAGAATATGAATTGTTTGATAGAAAGGATGTAGAGTAGGAAGGATGGAGAGTATTTATTCATAAAATTACTATATTATCTGTTTTATCTTTTTAAAATTAATTGACTTGATGGGTAAATTTGTAATTCATTTTTTTTTCTTTTCAATTTTCTCTAATTCTTCTAATTTATGAGAATGAATTTTTGTGGGCCTGGAGGGAGACACTCTCCTTTCACTTCTCCTCTCCCTCCTACCAAACAAAGGATTGTACCTCTCCTTTCATCCCTCTCTCTCCACCTCTTTCCATCCCTCCAAAAGTCTCCTCTACCAAACATAGCCTTATAGGAAACCAAATTAGTTTCAAGGAAACCACAATGGTTTCTTATAAAAAAAATAGCTTATTTATTAAAATTCCACCGTGTTTTCTAGCTCTCAAAGAATTTAGATAAATGCCCTGAAAGGTCATACGGAATTTTTATTATTTTTGAAAGGTCATAAATTTGATAATATTTTTTTTGAAAAATAGGTATAAGTATCCAAAACTCTATATATTTTAACTTGGGCTTCTTACAAAATTCAAGGCCGAATAAACCAAAAATTAAAAAATATTAGATAGATTGAATTTTTTAAAAAGTTTCGGATTGATTTAAAAAAATTTCACTTTTTAAAACTTTTTAAAAGATAACATTTGCAATAAATAGTTAGAAAAATACCACTTTTTTTCAAAATTAATATTTTTCAATGGTACTCGAGATAATCAGTTGGGTTACTTAGAGTAACCAATCTAGTTATTTAAAGTAACCGGTAAATTTACCTCAAATAACTTGATTGGTTATATCAAGTATCTCATCAAATAATAAAAAATGGTATTTTTCTAAATAATTTTAAAAATGATCTTTTTCTAATTAAAATCTAAAATTTTCCAAACAATATCGAAATCCAAAATTTTTCAATTTTTTAAAACGTTTATCGTAAAAAATTAAATTTCCTCTTTTGACTTTGTATATTCGAAGATATACCAATTTTATTATATCAGATTCTAGCTGCTTATATGTTAATTTCAGATTTAGGTACATTGATTTTATTCCAATTTTATTATATCATATTCTAGCTTCCTTTATATTAATTCCAGATTTAGGTACATTAATTTTATTTTTGTTGGCATATCTGGATATATGGTATATTTGGGGTTCAGATTTAATGTGTATAAAGGATATTTTGGGTACATAATTTTATTGTATATCTAATTGGACCATTTGGCTATAATATTAAGGATTTCACTATAAGTTTCAAGGGTTTTTTAGCCAAATAGCAGAATTTTTGCAAAATGGTCATTTTTCAAATTGAAAATTATTTGAAAAAATGTCATTTTTATATTTAGTATATCAAAATATATTAATTTATTTTTTGATTTATTTTTTTAAAAAAATTGATTTACTTTTAAAATTGATTTGCTTTATAAAAAAAATAGATCAACTGAAAAAAGGTCATTTATTACGATAAAATTATAAAAAAGTTATTTATTGAATAGATTTTTTTAAATTGATCTAAAAAAGATCATTTCTTATAAATACTCAAGTTTTAATTTAGGTATATTTACTGGTTTTTTTGGTCTAAAAGAAGAAATATATACATAATCAACATTATCAATACGGGCAACACACGTCATTTTTATGACCGATAAAATGTTTAAATAGTAGCAGAGTCATCATCACTCACTAAGTATCACCATAACCATCAAACTAATAAGAAATTACGATGTAATTAAACCCGTGTGATAATATGTAATGTCACGACCTAAATCTCGGGCCAGTGATACAAAAAAAATTTCACAAATAGAAATTCAATAGTAGTTTTAGAAAATTTTATAAAATAGTTTTAAAAGTAAAATTCCCACAGTTTTGTGATCACTATTAGACGTATATTGATGATAAAATTTATAAAATAAAATCCAACATTATCATCAACCTCACATTCTATGCATTATAGTTATACATACCAAATCTGTGATACGGGCCTCTAAGTATTTATACAAGCCAAGATAAATAAAATAGAAATCTTCTTAAATAGTTATCAATTAATTAAAATCAATAATGTGCTCCTCTTTACTCTGCACTTGAATCTCCAAGGTTATACTGATCACTACCTGAGAGGGAAAAAATAAGGGGGTGAGCATTCACATGCTCAGTAGGAATTCAATTACCTTTTTGAGTGGATGTAATTTCTTAAACCTATATGGTTAGTACCTATCAAATCCATTTATAAACTAAGTTCATAAAATAATTAAGATCCATAATAATCACATATTCAAAACTAAAACCAAAATCATATTATTGTACATATTATAAATCAACTAGGTGTATGAGTGAGCTCTCATCCTCCTATCACAGCTCTGTAATACCTTTTTAGTAGAGGCACCCAACATCCTGACACTATCCAGAGTTGTATCAGATAAACCTACGCAGGGGCCTAGGTCTCTCATCTAGTGCTGCAATAACTCGTCAGCAATCTAAACTACCGCAGTGTAATACTGGAACTCAACTGTGTCATCTTGTGGTATATACAACATGCAACAGTTCACAATAACTATGCATCTAATAATTAATCAAATCATGCTTTAAAATCACACTTGGCATTATTCTGGAATTTACTGTAACATGAGCAGCACTCCGCTATATTATTCCATAATCACAATTTAAAAATATGTATAAAAATTCACACTGTCTAATTCCAGTATAATCCAATGCATTTCAATAATTTATCAAACCATCGTATAATTCACGAATTTTCATAAATCAGTTGTAATACAATTATAAATCAAAATAAGTATAAAATTAGGTAATTAAACCCCTACGTCGAGATGGTAGCAATACTAAGCTAACGATACTCGAAGAATCTCCCGTTGGTCACTTGGGTACTCGAACGGTAGTTGCGAAAATCTCATAAGCTCACTTTAAGAAGTGACTTTTCCAATGGAGCTTTAAATTGAGAAACAGACTTCTCCACTGCATTCCTAGCATCCAAAATAGACAGGTTAGACATATAATTTGTCAAATTTAAGTTTCGAGTCGAGATCCAGCCCGTGACATGCAAAACGATACTATTTACAAGACTCATGCCTTGGTTTTCATACCACTTCGAAACGTATCGATATTTTATATCAAAGTTCGCCTCTCGACCTCATTGAGTCTGAATTTGAGTTTAGAACTTCGTTTCGAGGTATGAGCCTTAAACGGGCTTCAAATCCAAAAATTACAAGAGTTTTACTTTTTGAAATAACATAAAAAATGTTCTCTTTTTTAATTCAAAAAATAACACACTTCCGAATATCATTTCAACGCTTAATAACCACACTTATTCATGATTTTCAGTCATCTACAACCTTGTATAATTATTTTGGACAAAATAATTATAAAAAATCACAAAAGTAATTTGAAATATGGCCAAATCGGAGAAATCATTATCGGTGGTGAGTTGACGGCCGAAACTGGTTTGAGATGGACGGCGACGGCGAGATAAATCCACACGTGTTACGTCGGACAGTAGCTTGGTCGGCAAAACCGTTCGGCAACCGGAACTTTCTAAGAGATCTCCAGCGTCAGGTGGCGTTGGTCGGTGTGGCTTCATCGGCGGCTGCTGCTTTACGTAGGGTGGCGCATGGGCGGTGGAAGACAGTCGTTCAGCTGCATGTGAACAGTGACAGAAGGAGAGGTTTTTTCAGAAATGGCAGGGACTTGAGCGAGAGAATATGAAATTTTTCGGGGATTTATGGGCAAATATGGAGAATGTAGCACACTTGTGGAGTTCCGGTTGTTCGGGTCATTGTTTATGCTATTTACACTTTTTACCCAATTTTTGAAATTTTATTTCATTTACGCCCTTATTTAATTTCACTTTAGTTTCTCCTTCAAAACATTCTATTCATTTTAACCCGGATGAACGTAGATTTAATTAAGTCTAGGCACAACTCAAATATTTTTTATTAAATAATCCAAAAATTTGAAATTACGAGATTACCCTTGGCTTTAAAATTAATTTTATACCCCTTTAAAAATCCGGATTTTACATGCAGTTTCAGAATTGATAGTTGATTTTATAATTTGACTGATAATTAATTGTGATAATTTCACAAGTGATGATTCGAGTATTCTCATTCTTTCCCAAATATAAAACTAAAAAAAGAAGTTACCATTCTCTTATCGAAATGAAGAATCTTAGAACATTGAATATAAATAAAAACCATGAAGAATCAACGGATTGCACACAGCATATTGCTGTATTATCAAAACCCAAAAATCATATTTACTCTACTTTCGTGGCTTTGCAATGCAAGAACCAGATACCTGCTACCTAGCTTTCTAAAAGTTGGCCGGAAAACTTATTCCAGATGGGCGCTTAAAAGGGAAATGGATGGACAGCTTTCTTATCTTTAATCTTTTCCATGTGCAATTTAACTTTCTCAAAATATTATATATATATAATATAATATAACAGAGGTGAGTTAGCAAAAAGCAAAGTCTACGGATCATTTACTGTTATAATAGAAGCACTCTACAAAAACTAACATTAATAGCAGTAAGAATTACTAAAGATGCGCCTCACATGCACTAGTTTCTAGTGTGAACGGCTTTCCACCTCAAGTAATCGACCGCAAGCCACAATTAATGTGCTACCAGATCGTGTGATATCAAAACCGGTGTATGCAACTAAAATTGAAGTATGCGATCAGAATCCTAGAAGTACACTACTGATAGCCTCAACCAACTCCGAGAATCTAGCTAGAGGAGAAATGTCTAACTAGGAGGCATATCTAGCTAGCTCCCAAGACCAGGGTCACGTTTGAAACCAAGGACATGCATGCAATCACAAATGGATCTAGGACCCCAGAAGAACGTGAATCTCCTGACCAGTTCTGCACCGCAAGGTAATCTAGCGATGACCCATCTAGCGAGGAGCAAACTAACGAAGAGCAATTCAGTAAGGTAACAATTAGTGATGAGCCATTTAGCGATGAGCCTTCTAGCGAGAAGCAGTTCAACAAGAAAACCGTTAACAAGGCGCCAACTAGCAAGGAACTCGCTCAAGTAGCAAATTTCCTAGAAACATGTTTGTTCGCAATAAATTATTCTAGGAAATCGGATAATCACTACTTATTTGAAGATATGCCATTCATACTTAGATAATTACAAAATATACTTGTATCTATCTTATTATTTTAGAGGTAAACAGGCTACAAGAATTGGTAGCATACAATGGTGAATGATCAGAATTCTTTTCCTATATATAAGTCATCGGTCACATATTTCAACAAGTTCACTTTCGCACTTGCTTACTGAACCGATATCATACCTATTTCGTTATGTATCACTCTCTCCACATTAGATAGAGCATATTACAAAATTGAACAAATGAGGATCACATTCACACAGCCACAATACAACTTATCAAACTGAGAAAAACATAAAACACGCCAAAAACCAAAATCCAATTCCAAAAATGAGACCTGCATTCAATTCAAAGCCACAAAACTATGTTGTCCAACAGCAAATCCACTGCAAAAGCACGAGTCGAGAAAAGGACATCAGTAACATCTAATTAAGAAAAGTACTAGTAAGATGCAACTAAACCTGACTTAGAAGCTGCAAAAAAATTAAATAAATAAATAAATAAAATGATGGAGCTTAGTTTAAGCTTTTTAGCTGTAATAACAAAAGATATAGACAAATCTAACCGGAAAAAAGAAGCACGTATTTGGACATAAATTTACGAACACGCATTAGTCCTCTATATAACATCACACAAATACACAAACAGCATTTGTACTGAATCCTCTGTATCTTTGGGGGAGGGTACCGGTCCTCCCACTGAATGCTACCCTATTATCTTTGGGAGACAAGATACTTATAGACCTTTACCATTTCAAATTTGTAGTCAAAAGTATGTTCAATAACAGTGTCAACCATAGCTTCGAGTTTAGTATCACAGGTTTAGTAGGGATGAACTGTTCCAGATTTAGTTACAGAATTCTGGATCAAATTTCCAGCTGAATCTGATTCAGAATTTTAGCCTCCTAAGTTGGACATGGATCTTTTCTTCTTAACCATGAATGTGCATGCTTCTCAACAACAAACAGTCACTAGAGTGTACTCGCATCAAGAAACAGTAACATCTTCCTCTTCACTAGATAGAAACAATAAATTGTACTAATTTTCATGATCCACAAAACCAGTGAACAGACAACAAGGTGTCCTCCAGGCAATAAGAAAAATATACACAATTTCTCAACGACCTTTAAATTTTGACATTAAAGTCTAAAAGTTGACTTTCATTAGGGGGAAAAAAAATGACATACACTGGCAAACCCTCCTATACCATCTGTCTTGATGGAAGAGAAAAATAATAAGCCGATAGACTCAACAATTTTAAAACCATAGTGGGGAAACCAAAAATGGCCATATCACAAGGCAGAGTATAATATCAGCGAAAGAGAAAACACTGATAGCAAATAGTTTAGTAGTCACTGCTTTGTTAAGAACAAAGTAATAGAACATTCTGAACAAGCAACATTTAGATATTACCTAACGTTAAAGAAAATTAACCTGGATCAAAAATTAAAGAGGTACCTTTGTCTAAATTGGATGAGGATTAACAGGTGATCCATTATCCAACACATTGAGCTCCCCTGATATCTTTACTTTGCAAGTCGGGCAAATAAATCCGACAGAATCCGCTTGCATTTCAGAATCAAGAGCATCATGGTTAAATTCTACCCCACACCACACACACGCGGTAGTAAGCTGATCTCTTCCAGCAATGTTTAACATCATTTCCTCTGATTCAAAATGGACCGATGTTCCGAATGCATCTTCCATCTCTGTGGTACCTTCCAGATCAATTGGCACCTCCCGCAAAGAAGCAGATTCTTGGCCATTGCCAAAATCATACTTGAAAGGTTCCATTTCTTCGAGCCTCAGTTCTTCAAACCCTGTTATCCTCCCTTGTCTCTGTTCAACATGGAAAATTTGTTCTTCCTGTCAACAAATTAAAAAAACAACTAAAAATACGATGTTCAAACCAAAATATCTTACTATCAAAATGTATGCAGGTGAAAGAAACCATGCCTGCTAAACCTACACACTTTAAGAAATCTGATTCCAAGGACAAATAACTTAAAATCATGAAAATTTAAGTCCTTATTACATAAGATAGTGTCAAACAAAGTAAAATCCATGTCAAAAAGGAGAAGGTAACTATTTTGAAAGGAACAAAGGAAAATAAAGAATCAAAATGGACAGGGACGACATAATAACTTCCTTTCTAGTTTGGCAGAAAGGGAGGAGGGATAGACAACAAATTTAAACATAAACCCCCGTTTAATTTTGTTATCTAGACGAAGAAAAATCAATTCTACACAACTGAATTAGAGTAGCCAATCGCTTCACTAATCCATCTAACTTTCTTGAGCCATGAGGGGCTCCAGAATCCTCCTTTCCTCTGACTCCATGCTATCACATCTACCAAACAAAAGACCTTACTACCTTTCTCCCTCCTCCCTATCAATTCTAACCCTTTCCCTCCTACAAAACATAAAAAATGAAAAAATACATGTAGAAGCGAATGTGAATTAGCCTCTGTCCTTTTAATATGTTGGCAAAGCATTCATACTAAAGTAATAATAATCCATCAAACAAGTTTCTTCAGATGTATATTAGACCATTTCTATTGAAAACAAAATTCCATCTTCCTCTTGGTAATCTTGGTAGGGTAACTTGGAATAAACTGAATTGTTTAGCAGAAAAATTCCAGCATAAACAATTACCCCTGGGTAATTGGTTCAATTATCCTGGCTGACAGTTTTATCGTCTCTTTATCTGAATTTTGAGGAAATTTAATGCATATCAGGCAAACTCAACCTCATATTCATCACAGCCTGACCAAAAGGGCTAAGCTCGCAACAATTTAAGAATACAAGGCCTGGCTCTGCTTAGTCCTTAGGCTGAGGCTTTCCCACCTCTGTCAGAGCATAGACAGGCTTCAGACACCCAATTGAGAGGCCTAATTCCCTTTCCATTTGGCCAGTTAGTAACTAAATTATTAGATGAATAAAACCTATATTTTTAAAAGAGCAAAAGAATACCATTAACTATGAGCAACGAGTCAAAGTGACCTCCAAAGACCTCTGAGTAAAAGTTAATCTAGTCTTGTATATAGCAATAGCAAGATTAGAATCTCTATAGACATATCCCAAGTTCAAACAGGATACTGTCCATATTTAATAGCGCAAAAGTTAGTCTACAGTTTTTGGAAGACAAACAATGAGGAACTAGTATAGGATTTTACTTCAAAAAGAAAAGGAAACTATCTAAAAGAAGAGGGGTGAAAAAAAACACGGATAGAAACAAAAACCATTTTAACTCAAATTTTATAACATTCTCTATGCACTTTCACTGTAATGTGAAACCAAAAAGTAACTAAATATGCCATTTTTATCTCTAAATACCTTATCAGAAGTTGCATTTGATGAGGGAAAACAAGGTATTGGCTGCGAAATGGACATTGCCGAGTCTGAATTCTCAAGGGAGATTTCCTTTCCTTCAGAATATTGCTGTATGGACTCTGCTGCAATGTAATTAGTTGGGCCATGGATAGTACTATCAAGGTCAATTTCCAGTTCGTTAATCTTAGTGGTATTTACTTCAACAGGTTTTGGGTGATCTAAGGTACCACCAACATCATTTATTTTTGTTTCATTCTCAACGTTACAAATAATATGAGAACTCGAGGTAGGTCTATCACATTCAGAAACTCGTTCCTGCTCAGTGGCAGACTTGTCTATTTCATCGGACTTGAATGCCAAACTATCTTCCTCCATAAAACTTTTAACTGTATCATCATCTTGCTTCTCCTTAAGGTCACTAGCATCATCTGTTTTCTCCATGCTTCCATCAGTGACCATATTCTCATTATCTTGCTGATCTAAATGATATTGATCAATCATACTATCCTCAAGTTCCTGTTCACTAAGAGAAGACTCCATGTTCAATTCACGATCAGAATTGGAAACAGGAAATTCCGGACTAGGAATTGCAAGAGATTTGTCAGGATCAGAGCGACCTTTGGATCCATTGTCAGGTCCGACAGAAGTTTCTAGCATTGAATTTTGAGCAATTTCTATTAAAGCATCCATTTTAGAGATCCTTGAAGGCAAGTCATCTCTGGTAGGAGATTCAATTTTCTTCTCTGGAGTTGGAGTAGCCGGTTCTTCAGCCCTCCTCACATAATTCCTGACATGGATCCCCACATGACCATTGTAGCGACGACGTTCCAGAAACACTTTATGGCAGAACTGGCATTCATATTTTCCATCTTTAATTATCACTCCATCACCAACAGATGAACCGAGTCTGTACCTCCTAGTAGTCCTCTGGTGAAAGGATAAAAGATGCTGCAAATATGCATCCTTCTCATCAAAGGTCGTACTGCACTTATGACATTCGAAGAGGTCATGTATCTGAACCTCTGCAAGATTCTCCATCCCCAATAAAGCAACTTCCTTCTCTTGCTCATTGGATGTAGGAGTGGGTACAGCAGAATTTGAATTGAGGTCTTGCCTCTGGTCTGCATCCTTAAAGATCAAACCTGCATTCTGCAGCATATCCAACAAATCTCATTGAAGAAGTTAAACAGACCAAAACAGCACAACAAACATGTACTTACATTTTCAGTTATCTGCCTGTACTCCTGAATATCTTCACTTTTTTTACCATTCGATTCCTGTGTACTGACACCACTAATGGATTGCAAATATGAAGAAACATCCCTGCAGCTTACAAATTGTTGTCCAGTAGGGCTGCAGAGTATCAAAGTACCAAAAATAACAAGTAAGGGAAGTGGAGACCAAAAGAGAGAAGCACACAAATATACTTCATAGTTACAAGAGATGAAGGAGAAAGAATATTCAGGTTCACAAATTACTCATGTGAGTGAGCTTCAAAACAACCAGAGTACTAAAAATGTTGCATTATCAATTTTCTAATAATACAACTCTGGGAATCATATTCAAATCATTTAAATGAACACATTCCATAAAAAAGGACCAATTACGTAGGAATACATACATTCCATTCCATTTGTAAGTAGTATAGTTCCACAGTCTTACTTTCTACACATTCAATGCAAAACGTTATTCACTCTATATTTTTGTTCAGGGCATGCATATCATAATCTCGCAGCAACAGTTCCTTGAATGTGTACAAGTACTAACCTTCATAAACCATTTCAAATAAAATGACCAATGCGCCTAAACTAATAGAGACGCCACATAATAGATAAAATTCAATAAAGAATATGCTCTCATCTTGTTTTAAGTTATAGAAAACTTAACTGGGATGGTTACTAGCACATTTTGCATGCATTAACCGAGAACAACATGATGTATCTCAAAATACTTGTCTTCGTTAATAGGACTGAAGTCTACTAAATTTTTCAAATTCAGGTTCTCATCTTCTGAGTTATCCAACAAACTCAAAAGCTCGATACGAAAACAATACCAATCTCAATATGTCTGTTTATGTTAATAGAAATGAAGTACGTATAACTTCGACTAAACTTTTTCAAGGCATGTATTACGTAGTTTCAGGTTCTCATTTTTCTGAGTTACCAAACAGATTCACAAACTTGAGAAGAAAACAACAGAAAATGAAAGGAAAAAAAACACCTTATGTATCTCCGGCAATAAATCCAAGCACGACCCTCTTTCCTCTTGAGGCCAAGCAAAATTTTCCACCCCATTGGCAAGGCATCACCGAACTCGCTTGCGTCCACAATCTTCCTCTTCTTCCTTCTACTGCCCCATTGCCCATCCAACTCCCTCAGAAACCCTAGAAGAGCCTCCTCACCCTCCAGCCCCACTGTTCTCCTCCTCAACTCCTCTCCATACGGATCATCCGCATTTCCCAGAGCCGAAAAATCGACCGCAACGCCATTCCGATTCCCCATTTCCAGACCTCCACGACCCCCCGGCTCGGGCACCACCACATTTTGCATTTGGAGTTGGACCTTCAATTTGGGCTTCCTCCCTCTCTTCCTCTTCCTCTCTCCGCCAAGGCTCGCCGCAATCATTTCAGCCCTCCTCCTTCCATCCTCCATCTCCCCAAACCCTCGACCTCCCGCGGGATTGGCGCCCAATTCCGTCGGCGGCATCGAAGGCGGGGAAAGTTCGACATAGTCGAATTTAGGGTCTTGCGAGATGAAATGCTTGAGGTGGTCGATGATCGAACGGTTCTCGAAGCGTTCGGGATCGTCGGCGAGGACCGGCGGGGCGTTCGGGTGGAGCCCGGGGACTCTGCGGCGGTGAACGGTGGCGGCGGCGGCGGAGAGGGAGGAAGAGGACGAAGATGAGGACTGTGAGCGGCGGGGGCGAGAGTAGGTCTGGCGGCGAGAACCGGCGCTTTCGTTGAAGATGGAGCGGTCGATTTTGGGGACGACGATGTCGTCGGTGCGGCGGAGGTCGAAAGCGGAGGAGGAGCAGAGAGAGAGGGCGTGAAGCTCCGACTGGGAGAGTGAGGCTATGTCAATGTGAGATAGGGAATCCAGTTTCAGAATCGGCTCGGCCGGAGCTTGGGGCGGGTTTGTGGCGACTGCCGCCATTTCTGGGGGAAGGTGAGTGAGGAACGAATTCTAGTCCGCGAGGGAGACACCTGAGACAATATTTGGATTTGTGGGGGAAAAAAATACTCTTGGTGGAAAAATAAAATAAAATTACGGGGAAATTTTTTTAAAAAAACGTAAGAAATAATATCTAATCAAACTCTCGCCTTCTTTTAACAATTTTTCTCTCAATTTTTGTATGAATTCAAACAAGAGAAAATAGAATTAAAATTTTTTTTTTTTTCGGGTCAAAAATCTGACTTCCAAATAGAGTTATTTTGGAAGTAAATAGGTTTTGAAATGGTTAATTAAAAAAATGGCTATTTATTAACAAAATCCAAATTCAATTGATTTTGTAAAATTAGTGTTGAACTCATTTTTATAGAGCAAAATGTATTAGTTATGTCTAACATCTATTTACAATGGAAGCTTCACATGATATAAAATTAAATGACATAATTGATATCTCACAGAGTTTATTCTAGAATTTTTTTTTTCCCCTTTAATTCAGAAATTATAAGAAACTTACAAGAAAATAAGAAGGTCTTATATTTTTCAATGGCTTCCGTTGCACCTTGAAAATCGTGGATCACTCCCTAAACTGTCATTTTCCATCTGTAATTGATTGCCATCAATAGTCGTTATTCTCCTACCAAATTTAGATACTCAAACAATATTTTTTGACTTCTTATCATACTATATTAATTAGTCATAAATTTCTTTTTTTTTTTAATAATTTGTGGGTATGTTATGCACTTCTTGTTATATTATAATTCTTGAGCTAGGTTATACTTTAACACTAAAATTAGGGTTTGACTTTTGACTTGTTTATATAAAAATTATCAATATTTATAAAAAGGTTCATGATTATTATAAGGGATTTTATATTTTAGGAATAAGTATATAAGTGTGTGTAATATATATGACAAATATATGCCAAATTGGTGCGAGAAATGAGTATAATATCTAAAATATCAGTGATACATTTACAATGTAAGTTTTTATATATATTTTATATTTATTATGTAAATTTATACTACGGTATACATTTTGAAATGCATATTGATTTTTAGGTATAATTTGTATGCATGAAATGTATATTGCAGTATACATTTCATGTATAAAATACTTGTGATTTACATTTCTCTAAAAAAGAGTATTTGTAAAATAAAAATAGAAAATAGGTATTCATGAAAATATGCTTAATAAAATCAGTATTTCCAAACTTTTCCCAATAAATAAGCTATGTCTTGGTCAAACACCTTTTTGCAGCTTTGATATTTGTTTTTTTTGTTTTTATAATGAATATATGTGAAACATTGGTCAAAATAAATGTCATACACCAAAAATGTTGGGCCCGTTTGGTTCGCCTATTTGAATGTGTGTATTTGAATAGAAATTGTGGAATGTGTTATAATTGGAATGGGAGACATTTGAATGGAAAAAATAGTGGAATATGTTGTAATTAGAATGGGAGTATTAAAATGAACCATTCAAAAACACCTCTCCCCCTCCATTCTCATTCAAGACACAAAAAAATCATTCCAATGGTTAACTTTTCGGATAGACCATTTGAATGGAAAAACTGAATTGTTGAAACAAACACACATTCTAAAAGATAATTTGAATAGAAAAACTGAATTGTTAAAACAAACACACATTCAAATGGATTTTTCATTCCAATGGAATGGAATGGTTGAAACAAACGGGGCCGTTATCTTTTACCACGAGCTTGTAGCTCGTGTGGAAAACCTCCTCTTTGAGGAGTATGAGGTGTGGAGTTCGAACCCCAATCTCCTCCCTTCTCCATATTAATCTAACAATTTATCCCAAAAAAAATATGATGTCTTTGATTAAATTTAAATTTATGGATCTATGATATTTATATTAGTGAGCGTGTTCAGTGGAGTGCATTCTCAAGTTACATAAAGAAGTTATATATGAGTTTTTTTTTTTTTTTGGTTAATATCACCTAGGGTCCTCAATCTTTCCTCGGTGTATTATCTAGGCCCCTATTCTTATTTTTGTGGCTTTTAACTCCTCAAATTTATCATTTTGTTTCATTTAGATCCTTTTTCACAATTCCATCCAAAAGAGCTGTTAAGTATCATATGCATATCATGTGTTCTTTATAGAAGCGTATTACATGAAACTTCACAAAAAGGAAACACAAAAAGAAAAAAAAAAAAAAAGATAAAAGAAAAAATAAATTTAAAAAATAAAAACTAAATTAGCAGATCCCTCTTTTATGGGTTCCTCTAGCACTGTCGATCGAGGAATCTATATCTGATGAAAATGACCATTATGGGTAGTCGAATTGAATTGTTAAGCGTGCTGGGATAAGAGTATAAGACGTAGTGAGCTCCTCAACTCCCAGTTCTTCTAAACTCTTCCAAAGTGAATATATAAAGTCTAACGTGGAAATTGAGGGTAAGGTACTGTAAGGCCGTGGAGCACTTCATATGACATGATCTTATGGTTTGTGAGGAAGAAGTTACTCAATAGAAAATGCTTTTTTTTTTCTAGTAAATTTTTTTGAGTCTATTTAATACTGAGCCATTTAGTTTATATATTACTCATTTTCCCAGTGGATTTGTAATACATCACCGGATATTGACTCTTGCCCCTTCCTCCATGAGAATTAAATCTGATAGCTTTTCCTCCATATTCTTAATTACAATATGACTAGTAGCAGTCCATTTTTTGAGACTATGTTGCCATGATTTTCGAGCTTTTTTTTGCATATAGATATGTTCTCAATTTTATTTTTCTGTAAAAAAGTTTTTGCTTATTCTTGTTCAGCTTCAAGACACTGAAACTGCACCTTCTTATGGTATGCCACAATCTCACACTCTTCATAAGGATGATGGGTCTGCAAATTCATTTTGAACGAAACTCTGTTTTTATTAATACTTCTATTTAGGGGTTTGATCTTTCTTTAGTAGTTGATTTAGAAATGATAGATCTTAATTAAAGTTCTATTGATCCATAAATTTTTAATATTTGTAATCAACCTGAACATATAAAATTTGAAATTAACAAAAATATGTATATGTTTTTTTTATTTTTGAGATGGAGAAAAATAAATTCACTAGATAAGCAAAGGTGAGAAAGTCGAAGAAGATGGAGAAATTTAAAGATACAATGTATATATACATATATACTTGATGATGTTTAGGTGATTTTTTTCTAGTTCGTTTATTATAATTTGACAAGAAAATCTTGACTTTTCTCTACATATTGTGAGCCCAGACCCTCCAAAAGCTCTCTTTTCTTGTGCCTTGGCTTGAGCTCTCCAAGCACCAAATCACGATGGTTATTTCTAAAACATTTAGGAAGGAACGAACACATGGAAGACCAGAGACAATATCTCACTTTTTTTTTTCTTTTTCCTTTTTCTTCTTCGTACATTCAAGAAGTTCTAACTTTAGCCTGCATAAATCATAATATTCTAGAGAACCATAAGAGAGGTAAGGCGAGAATCGTTGTTAATTTTTCTCTTTTTCGAAATTCCAGGTAATACGCTTCCAAATAGAACACGTGATGTGGAGGTGCCACTTAATACCACTTTTTTTTTTTTTTTTTTTTTTTTTACGGAATCAGTGAAAAAAGATATAAATAAAACAAAATGATAAAATTAAGAAATTAAAAATTACAAAAATAAGAATAGGGACCTAAGTAATATGCTGGAAAAAAGTTGGGGACTCTAAGTGATATTAACCCTTTTTTTCGGTAACAATATCTTCATGATAATCTTCATTTTGATTGGACTCATAAAATTATTTATAAAAAATTATTAGATTATTTATATGCTAAATTAACTCCTGGAATTATGTTAAACAAAATTTAGTCAAATATAAATCTTGAGATTTGATGACTTGATATTGATGATGAATATAGTTATTTAATGTTCTCTTAGGTCTTTTTAAATGTACTTCATTGAGATTATCCGTGTACTTGACTCGCATTAATAACCTCATTCTTGATTCTACACATTTGAGCATAATAATCATGATCACTTGATTCTTTGAGCTTCTGGAGAACACTTGTGTGCATTAGATAGGTATTAACATCTCTTAAACTCTAGAACCTATTTAGTGAAACTTGAGACGAAATTCTATGTTGGGTGTCATTGGAGAAATGATTTAGGCTATCTTTAGACCGTTTGAGCCTGTCAAGCTAACCTTGATATATTATCATTCTAGTACACCCACTTTGAGCCTATTTGTACATTTTTTTCCTACCAATTTTAGCTAAACTAAAATAATGACCACCAACTTTTATCCTTTAAGCATGTTGATTGTTTTAAAGAGTTAATTTGTTTTATTTTCATATTAGGAGGAAGGGTGGTGTTATGAAGCAGCAAAGAAAAAGTAGGGAATAATTTTGTGAAAAATTTGTGTCTACCCTCTATTATGGAAGAGATCCAAGATTTATTGAGGAGATCCCCCTTGGAGAGCCAAACTGATGATCTTGAAGAAAGTCAGGCTGAAGACGTTAAACTAAGTGCTAGATAGGAGGCAGCCCAACTTATGTTTTTCGCTTTTGTTTTTTGTAATTTTGTTGTTCATTAGACTAAATTTGAATTTACGGGGGTAATTTTGTGCATTTTGTAGGAGTGTTTGATGAAAAATAAGTCAAAATAGTGAAAAAAGTGGCATTGGTACAGAGCGTTGCAGCGCTGTAGGTTCTCGAAAAGTTCTAGAACCATCAACACCACGGCGCTGCCCTTCCTCCAGTTTTTCCAATTTTTGGTTTTAAAAAAACATTCAAAAAAAATATTTCAAAAAAAAATTAAAATAAAATACAATTACAAAAATTTAAAAAAAAATCAAAAAAAAAAAAGAAGCACAGTGCTGCGGTGCTATCAGTTCTGGTCAAAAGACTCGAGCCTGTTTTTTTCCTCCTCATTTTTTTATCACTTCATTTTTTACCAAACAGTCCTCCTCATACCCAAACTCCACCATAGCCCTTCTCCACTCAATATAACCCCTTAATTTCTCTCACCCATTTCCTTTTTATCACCTTAATCACAAAGATTTAAAGAGTTTTAAGACTCAAGCACCATTATTGTCTCCTCCTTCCAAGGTTGAAGAGCTCCAACCTCCCACCATTGACAAGTAAGTTCCTGCACTATTTATAGTCAAATTTCTTGGAGCATTTTTGTGATTTCTTGGAGGTTTTCACTGTCTCTTTAAGACTTCTTGCCTTGGGACATTGTTGGGCTATTTTTAACACACAAAACACCGTAAGTATATGGATCGCAACAAGTAATATAGAAGGTAAGTGAGTATCGAATCCCACGAGGAACAAATAAATTACAAATGCTAAGTGCTAACCAAAATTAGTTGATGATTTATCCAAACGATAGTAAATGGATGTGAATAAAAACTACAAGCGAATGCAATATAGACGAAATAAATAGAAATCAACATTAAACAACCAATGGTAGTTTTACAACAATGATATAAAACCTAGTGATGCAATCTCTCCTCTAACTCCTTCAATTACTAGTTTTCCTCACCGTTTAATCATCCACTTAGAATTAATAACCGAGAACTCAAAAGTATTCTCAAATTCCTTTCCAAAATATAGGTAAAAATGATTAAACAAGATAGTATGTTAATCCTAACATAAATTTATTAAATTCATTAAAATCCCATACAAGGTTACATAAGTTACATAGGTATATTCATATCCTATGTAAACTTACCATATACTAGGCAATCCTATGTTGTTCAACTTATGTCTAAATCTACACTTCCCATTCCAAGTTCATATAGATTTCACACAACAAATCAATTTAATGGTCAAATAAATAGAAGTATTAAGCACAAGGTGGAACAATTAACTCAACTATAGATAGCAAGAATAAATGAGGAAAACAACGTAAATGAATTACATAAGAGGTTTGATTATATCCCTAGAGAGAGAGTTTAGTTTATAGTTATGCAAAGAAGAACACAACAACAATGATATAGCTGATACACGTCCATAGCAGAAAAATAAAAGAATAAACAGAGGCAAGTTAGAAAAACTCTTTGTTCATTGGTTTCCTCTCGAATCCTTGTGATTCCTTCTGCTTCTTGTTGTTTCTCATTCGGAAACTCTATCTAACTCTCCCTAACTTTGGCTGCTAGGGTTTCTACTTTATCCTCGAAAAATGAGCTGAAGAGATATTAAATACCAGAGGCAAACCGGCCACGATCCAGGAATTCTGTAACATGTCTGCGCTTTGTGGTGCTACGGCGCCAAATTTGGCACCGTAGCGCTGAGACAGTTGGGGGGCTGGCACTGCGGCGCTATGGACGTGGCGCTGCGGCACCACTTCCTGGCACTGCATCGCCAAGTTACTGGAACTTTTGGCGCTGCAGCGCCCAGTTCCTTCTATATTCTTGGCACTACTATATACTATTGAGATGCTGTTCGTCCATCTTTGCTCGCGAATGATCGAAATTGTCTTAATTTAGCCTCAGTTTCACTTGAAAAGTCAGAATTCTTCTCTCAATGACTTCTCACCTGAAATATATATCAAAAACAACAAAACAAGTAAAAAGAGCTCAAAGATGAATAATTCTTAAGCTCGAAAGAATAGTAAAGATAAGTGTAAAATACACTTAGAAATTTTTGGAGAATTACAATGGGTCGGTTGTGGTACAATAGTTCATGCACTCTAGGTGTTTGATGAAAATCTCAAGTGATCTTTCTTGGCTTGAATGTTGAATTTGGGTACATGTGGTTATTTATTCCTTGTTTACTGATATTAAGAGATTGTTTTGGAGCTTTTCTGAGAAGTTTAGGTGTTTGATTTCAAGAAAAACAATTAATGCACACTTAATATTTGTTAAAATGCCTTTATGACTTTGGAGAGGAAATTATGACTATTTGATTGTGGACTTGGGATATCTCTATTATACACTATATATGGGGAGTGTTAATCTTCTACTGGAAGAAGTGGATTGTATTACTTGGAGATCCTTGTGGCTTTGTGAGGGTCTGGGTGCACCTAAATTTATTGGTTTGAATCAATTTGGGCATTAGGATTTTTGCTTGAGGTGTTTGGACTGTTGCTCCTCCTTGAGTCATTGCTGTTTGTTGTAGTGTGGGCATGGTTCTGTTTACTATTAAGTCTATTGTGGTACTTGATCATGGCACCAAAAAAGGGAAGACCACCACAACCTCATCCTCATCTTCTTATGATAAAAAGTTATTCATTAGTGCTGAAGCTGAAGATAGGTTGCACAAGTATATGACCCACAAAAGCCAAATCAAACAGAGAGGTTTTGACAATCCCTGTGATGAACTTGAGGCCCATATAGAAAGACAAGGTTGGGAAAATTTTGCTAAGCAACCACCACCTACTACACACTAAGTGGTGGTCGAGTTCTATGCTAATACTAGAGAGCACACCAACCTCAAGGACTTTGTTAGGGATAAGTGGGTGCCATTTGACCGCTCTACAATCGACAAGTTTTACAATCTACCTGACATTGATGATGATGCATACTCCAAGTTATGGGAGAATGGTATTGACCCCGAGGCGGTCATTTAATTCCTCACTTATCCAGGCACGCGGTGGAGGAGATCTCAGACAGATGTGATTAGATTTCCCCTTATTGACTTATGGAGAAATGCCAATGCCATGCACTATTTTATCTCAGCCAATCCTTCAAGCAACTACAGTGGCGTCACCAAGGAGTGGGCCATTCTCAATTATACCATATTAAAGGAATTAAGTGTCGATGTTAGCAAGGTCATTCAAAGCTCTATTCTTCACATTGCCAGAGGCAATAATGTTGCAGGCCTGGGTCACCCTTTTCTGATTTATGGGCTTTATTGCCAGGTTGATGTCCCAATGTGCTCGGGAGAAGTAGCTATGCATCCTAAAGGCTCTCTGACTTAGCCTATTATCATATTATCATATTCCATCATGTGAAGAGTTAGAGCATCTGCAGAAGGATATTGCAAGGCCATCTTAGGTAGCCGGTTCATCAGCTCCACTACCACCTACGACCAGTGATAGTTCTATGGATTGGGCAGGACAGATCCATGAGATGAAGGAGCAGATGAGTCAGATAAAACAGAATCTCCTGACTCACCAGCAGTGGTAGGGCAACTTCGAGCAGTAATTCCAACAGTTTGCCACCCGCCAAGGACAGCACTACTAGTATCAGGTGTAGTTTAATGAAGCGCTGGTGCAGATGCTTACCAACAGTGCATTAAACATTGCCCTAGGTAGTGTGTCATTTCCTGCACCATCTCAGTTCCCGCCCTCCTAACCTTATCCGCCATGACCCTTCCCTCCACCTCCTCCTCCGCTCCACGGTGATGATGGGAAAGACGTGTGATTTCTTCTTTTCAGGAAGTTCTCTAATCTTTTCTTTATCTGTTTTATTTTTATTGAGGACAATGTTCATTTTAAGTTTAGGGGAGTGTTTCTATTTTTTTTTCTTTAGTGCTTCTTTTTTCTTTGCTGTGTTTTATTTCTTTTAGTTTTTTTTTCTATTTCAAAAAAATAAAATTGGCTTAGTTTGTTTACACTTTTTGGCCAATAACTTCTATTTGGTTCATGTGTTATTGAAATTTTACTACATAACTTGAGCGTCTAGCTACACACATTTAATCTGTCTGACACTTAGAGAAAGTTTATACAAATTAGATGTTGCCTTATGATCTCATCTAGAACTTGTTTGAAAACTATTTGATGTGAATTCCGAGGCTACGCATTGCTAGAAATATGGTTTAGGCCATCTTTGGATCGATTGAGTCTTTTCAAGCTTACTTTGATGCTAGAAAAACCCTAGTCAACCCATATTAAGGTTAAAATTATCTTTTTTAACTTCCACACTATGAGCCTAACCTCTAATTATTTTCCAATTCCTCATCTTACACTTTGAGCACATGTGAATATAATTGATGTAATTGTAGTTATTAATATAGAAAAATGGATGATGGTGGAAATGGTGAAAAGAGTATGTTTCATTTGAATAGTGTTATACCCTCATATATAAAAAAAATATCCTGATTTAAGGGTATAGCCGCGTGTTAAGAGCTTATTTCATAATTGGAGTCATTAAAGTAAAAGAGGTTATACTGTCTTATTCAAGGGTTGTAAAGAAGAAAGATCCCAGAATGAAACATGTGTGTTCTAGAGTAATTAAACCGTAAAAATAGCTTATTATCCTACCCTCACCCTAACCTCACATGACAAGCTTTCGAATGCCCTATTGATCTTCAGTGATGTGTAATCTACATTAATGGATAATAATTGGAAAAATAAGCCTATGGGGAGTGATGAGATTCTTGTCTTAAAGATCAAATTTCATGTCACTAGTTTGCATAAACTGATCCGGGATGAAAGTAGTTGAATATTTTCTAGCTATTTACACACACACACACTCACATGTAGGAAATTGAATGGGAAAGCATAACCAATATAGAGTTAAAATTCTAGATATTTTCAATATTTAGTAATTCTCCTAGGGCTACAAGTACGAACAGTCTTTGAGGTCTATGGGTGATTATACTAATCTGGCATTTAATTTCCTTTAGTGTTTACCTTTCTATTCTCTGTTTTCCTTTTATTTTCTTTTCTTTCCTATTTCAGTTTATTTTCCTCGAGGACTAGAAAAAATTAAGTTTAGGAGAATTCGATAAGTGAATTTTATTCACCTAATTGATCATAATTTTATCTCTTTTGCTGCCTAATTTCCTTGACTTTTCACCTAGTTCTTATGTTTTTAATCGTATTTCTCAGGTTCTAAATAACTGTAGAAGCATTTAACAAGCTCAACAAGTTAGTAAAGAGCAAAATGAGATGCTTTTGGCTGAACCGCAATGCTGAGAACCTAGTGTCGTGGCGCCCAAGGTTCTGAAAATTTTTCCAGAACCTTCAACATCGTGGCGCTATACAGGCAGCGCCGCGGTACTACCCTAATTTCTGCCCTGTGCTACGGTGCTATCGTGTGGTGTCATACGACATCTTTTCCAGCACCACAGTGCTGGCACGTGTTCTAGTCTTTTTTGGCTAGATTTGACCTAGTTGTCGAGAGGATATAAAAAGGATCTTTTGGGATCTGAGAGGAACATCTTAGGAGGCATTTTTCAGAGCTTTGGTAGCTATTTTCAAGGAACAAGAAGAATAAAGAGGAGCATGTGAAGAGAATCTCATCAAATCCAAAAGAGTTCTTTTTCTCTTCTTTTTATTCTCTTCAGGTTGATGTTTGTTGGATTGTGTTTGTCCTTTTTTTATCATGAACTAAGCTTTTTGTGTAGAGGAATGATGTAACTTGACTTGAACTTATATCTTGATTTTCAATTTTAAGCTTATGAATATTTCATTTGGTTATTTGTATTATTCTTGTTCTTATTGCTTCTCAATTGATTGGCTACCTTTGGGATGATTTTGATTATAGAATTTTGACTTGAGAAAGGAAATTTATGGAATTGGTTAGAGAGTGACACAACCTAGAATTGGATATGTTTGAGAAAACCTATTTAAACTTTAAAGATTGTTCTTGAACCATTAAACTTAATAAACTTTTGTTCTTCAATTTTGAACAGAGATATTGAGATTGGGAATTAAATGTAGTTTTCTATTAACACTTAAAAAAGGTAGTAGAAATACTTGAGGTTTCTAGCTTACAATCACATTGAAATTGCATTAGAATTGAATTGAGAATTGAAGGGCAAAGGGGATAGTTAAGTGAAATGAAACCTCTAGTATTTTTATCACATTATTATTTTTTACCACACTTTATATTTTTATAGTTAACATTTAATTCCTAAGTTTTGTAATTTTAATTTTACCTTAGTTATTCAATCATCACAATTTAATTGAATTCTCTAGATAAAGTTAGGATTACTCAATTACAGTACTTAGTAAAGTTTAATTTCAATCTCTGTGGATTCGACAACCCTATTTATCATTTTACTACAAAATTTGCCATTGTATACTTGCGGTATAATTTACGTATATATAAATAGCATAATAATCGGCTTTTGGTTCACTACAAGAAAATGAACTTGCCCCGACGGACTAAGGTTCGTTGAGGAAAGAGACCTTTATCGACAATCTAAACTAAATCCCGTCAGCAAATGATGGCTTAAAAAATCTAATTTTGGGACCTTTATGCCGACGGGCTACTCATAAGTATATTCAACATATACCGACGTGAGATTGACTTTTTGTTGGCAGAAGGTTGGTGGAAAAAATCCAGGGTTTTTCTTCCTGTAAATATTAATTTTTGGGTACCATTACTTTTTACCCCAAAAATAGTAATTTTGTAAAAATACATTTACTGACGGATTTGTGTTGTCCATCGGTGAAGGTATTCCTTTAAAGTTAAAATACGATTTTTTTTTTTAATAGTCATTTTTATAAATATTTTTTTAAAAAAACTCGCCGATGGAAAATATGGACCCCTCGGTAAATGCCATCTTATAATCTAAACCTAAATAATGCTTCATTCTCTCAACGTCTCTTAAAGATGAGCCACTGCCTCTTTCTCTCTCTTAAAATCGCATAACTCTCTTCCTCTCAACTTCCCTCTTAAAAAATCACAGATCTCATCTCTTTCCCTATCTCTCTTAAAATCACATCACTCAACGTCTCTTCATCTCTTCCTCCCTCACTCACTCATCTTCCTTCACTCCTTCATCTCTCAGTTTAGTCTAGTAAAGAATCCCTCACTCTTTTTTTTTTTTTAAATTTTCTTTGATTAATTTTTTTTCATTGTTAAGGTAAAGAACCCCTCACTCTTCTTTCTCACATCTCTCTGTTTCCAAGTATTTTTGTTGGTTTAAATTTATTTATTTTTTGGCTTTGATTCTATGGCTTTGAATTTATGTTTGGTTCCATGGTTTTGGGTTGTGATTTTTGTGATCTTCTCTCTATAGATCTGATGGATTTTTTTTTTAGTGCGATTTTAGGCTTTGGATTAAGTTATGTTTCATCTTCATACTTTTTTTTTAAATTTCTCTCTCACGTTGGCTGGTAACCTTTTTGTTTCCCTATATATTATACGTAATAATTAAAAAAAATCTTGATGTGATGAAAATGACAAAGTAAGTGGGTTTATTATGTTATTGAAATTAACATGTTATTAATTTACCTCTAGTTTTACATTTTTTTCCTTTTTTTTCCCTTTTTTTTCCCTCTTACAAACTCCTCGTGGATTAGTAGTCTAGCTCTATCAAACTTGCCATTTTCACTAATTACTCAGGGTTAATCATCTATATAATAAGGTTGGTTTTCATGGACTCTATTGAACAGTCCATAATAGCATATTTGCGAGATTGGCGCAACCAAATACGGAAGCATTTCAGGGAAATGGGGGTAAGAGGGACATGGTTTTTTTACTAAGGCCAATTCGTACAAGCATGTTCCCTTGAATCAATGAAGTATTTTTTGCAATCGTTTTGGTTCTCACGAGTTTGAGGTAATAAATGTGCTTTTATATATAAAAAAATACATTAATTGTTAAGAAAGAAATTCTAATTAATTATGAAATTAACAACTTATTGTGCATTTTTGCAGAAAATGTCAGAACAGAATTCAGAGAATTGGTCTAAACAATTATACCCTTCTACACAAAGGTCGTCTAGCATTATTGGCCAGATGAATGCAAAGGTAAGAGAGTCTAACATATTCTCTAAGTAGTACTAAATTTTATAACTAAGTAACTGATATAGCAAAAGCATCTAATGAGAAAGATCTTTCAGAAAATTGAATACAACCTACTTTAACATGTTGATTTGCTCACAAAAACCAGAAAAAAAGGCTTCAAACAACCGTTGATTCTCTCAAGAATACCAAAAATTCAGAGATAAAAGAGAAACTCTCTCAATAGTTTTAATAAACTCAAAACAACTCTAGACAGCTCTATTCAATAGTGTCCTAAGGCTTACAATTTATACGAAACTTAATAAAACACGAAACTCTTTCAGTAATATTAAAAAAATAATGAAAAAGGCAACTAAATACGGAAAAAACGCAAAAATGGGAAACTAAAAAAAAAAAGTAGAAATCGTATTTTTGATCAATTGAAAATGCATTTTCAGTCGATCGATTCTTCCCAAGAAAATTTCATTTCTAGAAGGGTTTTTTGGTCGACCGAAAGTCATTTTCAGTCTACCTAAAATGTAATTTTTCAGGATTTTCAAGATCAGTTGTAACACATGAAAAACGCTTCCTCTTTACACGCTGTATCATACTCCCCATGGTGGAGAAAATTCATCTTCAAATTTTTAGCGGTATCTTCATCCGACGAATCTCCTCGAAACTGAAAACATCTACTGTTTTAATGTGTGATTGCATCGTCAAAAACTCATTCAACTGACATAACTTCTTCTTCTTCTTTTTATGATTGTAGAAAACACCGATTGAATATTCCTTTCTTAACCCATCATGAATCCATAAAAGTAGCAAAGAGAATCTCCAATTGGTCTTGAAATTTGAATAAAAGATTTGTTGCTTTGACTTTCCATTATTGAACTTTTTACTTTGAGCATCTCGAGAATAAAGCACCTCAAAGAATGGTTGGAAAGCTTTACTCTGTACTAAAGGAACCTTGCAATCAGACTCAATAATAGCACTTGGCTCCAAATCAATCTGATACTGGATGTCTTGTAAAGACGTTAAGCTATGTTGTATCTCCGTAGGAAGCACGTCATTAAATTTCTCAGTAAATATCTTTGCTTCCTCTGGAACAACCACCTTAACATGTGCCTCCTTTCCTTGCAACACATACACATGTCTTGAATCTTCCATCTTTTCTAGCTTCTCATTATCAAGTTTTACCTCACCATTTTTAACCATGCTAACATTTACTTCTTGTAAGAGAAATTCTGAATCATTAAGCTTATCCTCAATATCAAATTCTTCCAAGTAATCATTTTGGAAAAGTCGAGAACACTCTAAAGTACCATTTTCTATCACTTCATTAAAGCAATCATCAAGGAACCTAGAATGGTATTCTTTATCAAAAGCTACGTGATCTTTAGTTGAGTAGACGAATCAGTGACTTCCTCATTCGTTGTGTTGTCAATAAATGAGTGAAATTCAAATAGGTCTCTATTTTCTTCTATGTCCACAAGATTTTCTAAGCGAATTTTCTCATAATTCCTTTGCCTATCTTTTGGACTAACTCTTGGAAAATAGAAGTCATTAAACAACTTTGACCTCAATTTTCTCCAACTCTTAATTTTCTGCTTTCCCTCTTGAATTCTTCTACTTTGAAAAAATTCCCACTGGGAAACTATAGAACCTTTAAATTTTTTTGAAACTAAGAAAACTTATTTTAGAAGATCTACATCCACATGCTCAAAATACTCATCAACTCTTTCAATTCAATCCAAAAATTTCTCCAGTTCAAAACGACAATCAAAACTAGAAATTCGTACTTTATCAGAATTATCTTCAAATGGATATTTAGAATACTCGAGACCCGTTCATGAATTATCAACTATCAAGGACATATCTCTCACAATGCTCCTCTGGTCTGATTGTCGATTGAATTGATTGGGCACATCAATTTCAAAATCCTTGACGTTTTCTACTCTAGGATTTTCAAAAAGCTATGATGGAGAAACAACTTCGGCATCTAACTATCATTGAGGCTTGAGTTGAGCTACTCCCATAGCAGTGTCAACTAAAATTAGACTCGAAACGTCTAATCTTGCTTCGTGTCGAACTCAATAGTAATCCCGATCTTTATCGGCGAGCAACCCATGCCTTATGGCAACAAGTCTTTTTCTTGAATCATTTATTGAATCACGATGATTATGATTCCAGAATTGACTTTAGGGAGCCAATAATGCAGCCACCTGCTTCATTAAGTGGGCCACCTGTTACTCAAATTGCATTGTTTGATCACATTCGTAGACTTCATCTACATGGACCTTGTTGGCTAGGTGTCTTCTTAGCAGCATTTTATCAAGAACGAATGTGGCTTTGGTACCAACTAATGCAGCAAAAGCGTCTGATGAGAAAGATCTTTTGGAAAATTGAATACAATCTACTTTAATCTATTGATTTACTCATGAATACTAGAAAAAAGGCTTTAAACAACCGTTGATTCTCTCAAGAGTACTGGAAATTTGGAAAGAAAAGAGAAACTCTCTCTATAGTTTTAATAAACTCAAAATAACTCTAGACAACTCAGTTCAATAATGCCATAAGGCTTACAATTTATAGAAAACTTAATAAAACATGAAATCCTATCTGAAATATTAAAAAAATACGGAAAAAAGGCAACTAAATACAGAAAAACTGTAAAAACGGGTAACTAAAAAAAATGCATAAATTGCATTTTCAGTCAACCGATTCTTTACAAGAAAATTACATTTCTAGAGGGGTTTTATGTTCGACCAAAAGTCATTTTCGATCTACCTAAAACGCTAATTTTCAGGATTTTCAGGACCGATCGTAATGCGGGAAAAACTCCTCTTCTTTGCGTGCTACATCAATAATCTACCTATTTTTCCTAATTTTTTTAGGGCAACCTAGAGACCAAAGAGCCGATGAGCCCTGTAAACTACTTCGAGATCGCCATCTCAAGTCGACTGGTTGGCGGAACGAGTACACACATGAGAAACATGTAAAAATTTGTTCTATTTATTTAAAATATTTAGTTTATGTATTAAAATTATAATTTACTTTAATTTTTATTTTATTTTATAGGTGGAGATGGTTACGACGCGGGTGGAGGTGCTCACTCAAACTCAGACCCGTGCTCAGTTTGAGCTTAGGAATGCTGCCTCGTCTGTTGAGTCCCTGGAGAGGCTAGAGTAGGTCGATGAGTTTCTGATCGTGTCCCAGGCTCTAAGGAGCGCTCCCTCAGCTAAAAAGTGAAGGAGGACCGATGGCTGCCAGCACTAGACAAGTCGCTAAGACCATCGTCACCTTGAAGCTTCAGCTGGCTGAGAAGGACACGGAGCACGTACGGGAGATCGAGGAGACTCAATGGCAGATAACCGAGAAGGAAATGGAGAACCAACACCAATTTGAGGAGACTCAGCAAAAGCTCAACGAGCAAAACCAGATGCTTCAAACCTTGATTGCAAAGCTCGGCATCAAGATGCCACTGCTTCCACCTCTAGAAATGTAGAGATTTTGTATTTTTATAATATGTTCTAATTTTAGATACACTTTGTATATTTTATTTATTTAATAAAATTTGTGTTATAATTAATTTATCTCTTTTCAAATTTTAATACATTAGTTAAAGAAATTAATTATTAATAAATATAATTAATTAAATAATTAATTTTTTAAAATAACTACAGCTTTTGCCGATGTAGAAATGCGTCGGTGAAATTTTTTTAAAATTATTTTAAAATAGATTCACTTACGCACTTTGTCATCGGCAAAGGTATTTTTATTTTTTTAAACAAATTTTGAAAAATATCTTTTTTGACGCATTGTGTCATCGGCAAATGGATTTTATTTTGTTTAATTAATATTTTTTACTTTCGTTGATGTAGAAACGCGTTAAAAATTGTTAGATTTTCACCGATACTTTTCTTGTCTAGGTGATTAGTTATTAGCTTCAAAAGTGGTCATATTTTCGGCGATGGAAACCTTTCTTTAATGTAAACTGATAGTCAGAAAAAGTCAACAATACGTCGATGAATGTTACTTTTACCGACGAGGTTTAAGTTTCGTCAGAAAGTAACATTTAGCTATAGTCTTACATCGACAATAGGTGCCGATGAGAAAATTTGTCGGCAAAAGTCAAATACCTTTTGTCAACATATTTAGAAGACTTTTTCTAATGAGAAAATGCATCACCGAAATCCACTTTCTTGTAGTGGTTAAAGGTTAATTTTGGTAAATCTTGCTTTTAGTTAAAGAAGATAAAATTCGGCTTTGGTAAATCTTGCTTCTAGATAAAGATTGACAGTAATTCCTATAAGTGATTTGGTTCAATGAACCTAGATATATTAATTAGAAAATTATTTCAATTAAAGGTTAATTTAATGTTAATAAATCAAGAAAAACCTAATAAGCTAATATTTAATTAATTGTCAAAACAGAAAAGATAATCACACATAGTAAAATATTATATAGGTGAGAATGAGTAACTAAGATAATCCTGTTAAAGGAATTTATCATCAATTGCCGAATTTGGCCAGTGATAGGAGGCTACACGCCTCTGTCAAATTGATAGAAGGCATATATAGCATATCTTAAATACTCCCATTAATTTTTTTTCCTTTCCTATTAAAAAAAAATTACACATCTCAGTACATACATGCAAAAAAGCAAAAAGCATTTTGTCAGTTTTCTAGAACAAGAGAAAAATTCTTAAAGATAAATGAATAACCATAACCTATTTTTAGATTTTTTTTGGGAAATTTTAAATATAGTCACTAACTTAATCTAATCTGTATAGCATTAAGAGACCATACTTTTGTGTACTATACAAAAGAATAGCCTATAAGATCATTGAGTGTGGAGTCATATACTTCCGTTGATTTAATGGCTATAAGAGGTATGACATCAAGACATATATTTATTATATATATATTTATGAGTTATTTATTGTTCTAGTTATTTTTAATTCAAATGCGTTTTTTATTGAAAAGCTATTGGTTAAAGTTTTTTTGAAAATTAAATTTAAAATTACTACCAACCAGGGACATAGCTAGGACTGAAATCTAGCTAGTAGGGGCATGACTTAATTTCAAATATTTTTTTAAAAAATAAGATAATAATAGAAAAATATTTAAAATGTTGTAATTTTTATTTATACATTATAATTTTTACCTTACTTAATTTCTTTCTATCATACTTTTTGTCAATAAGAAATAAAGACTTGCAACTACCTGTAATGGTAGTATAGCAGTAAAGGCGCCTACCTGGAGTCTTTGCTTCTATCAGGTCAGAGATTAGAATCTTCACGAAGGCGTGTGAGAACGGATTTGGTACTTTAGGAGTAGCCACCAATAAGTAGACCTTATGAGTCACTCTAAGAACGTGTCCCCCAGTGAGTAGACCCTGTGAGTAGGCACCCCTATCCTGCTAGCTGATGAAGGCACAAGGATAGGACGTTGTCGTTTTACCTATGGTCCCAGAGATCATCGGGCCCAAATGATTATCGCGACAAAAACTAAATGGGGAGCGTAAGGACACCATTAATTCCCTTTTTTTTTTCCTTAAAAAAAAAAAAGAAATACAGATTTGCATTTGAAATCTCTCTCCATAACTATTGTGGGGAGAATTGAACAAGTGAAAAAAAAAATCCAAATAAAGACTTCTACTTGAATACATCTAAAAAATCATTATAAAATAATAAAAAACTAATAACCTAGCTACTATTTATAACTCGTGCAAATCAATGAATATTTATATGTCAAAAATGTTTTAAAAAACTTTACCTGCCTAGCAAATCATAAACAAATTCTAATTTCATGTGATTATATTTTTCTAGTTATGTCCTAAGGTTACTTTTAAAAATAAAAACCCTATTCTCTCCTACTCTTATTTTTTCTTCTAAGAATCCTATTTCCAATTGAACCTAATAAAATAAATTATAATTTCAAATAATAATTAAACAAAGGAAAAAAAAAAAAAACTAAAAGAACCTGAGATTAGTGATCCGTAGGCTATAGCTGTAGCCTATGTCTGTCGCCGTAAGACTCCCTTACTGGGCTCCTCCCTTCATTTTTTTTGGGATTTTTAATACTTCTACCTACAATAATAAAAAAGAATGAGAAATTTGCGCACAACACCTGTTTTATAATTTATTTTCATAAATACTTGTTTTTAATTTTTTTTCAAAAATACTCATTTTTATGGTATACATTTCATGTGTAAAATATGCCTTGTATACATTTACAATGTAATTTTTACCCATACGGTACACATTTTATGTGTAAAATATTAATGGTATACATTTACAATGTAAATATTTACCAAGGTTTATATTTTTGATTATAAATTTGACCCATGGTACATTTTGAAATATGTGCCAATTTCAAATGTAATTTTTATTCATAAAATGTGTACCATGGTATACACTTGATGTATGAAATGTATACCATATTTCATATGTAAAACATTGGTGGTACATTTCTAACAAAAAGGGTATAAAAATGATTATTCATGAAATAAAAATAAAAAATAGGTATTTATGAAAATATAGTTTTAAAAATGGGTATTTATAATCCTTTCCCAAAAAGAATTACAAAAATACGGTGGGTTAGGTTTTTTTTTCCCTAATTCCCTGCTTTTTTTTCAAAAGAAAAATACCAACTTTTAAAAAGTTTTTAGAAAATACCATTTTTAAAATGGTTACTAATTACTAGTATCTGGAAACTAGTTACCAGTTACTAGTTATAAATACTTTTGGTTACTAGTTACTATTGCTCAAAAACTGGTTACTAGTTATTAGTTCCTATTTTAGAAAATGATATTTTTCTAAAAAAATTTCATAAGTGGTATTTTTCTAAAAAATACGATACTGGATCTAGAAATAACTTAGCTCACTGTATATTTCTAATTCTTTTCTAAAGACACCATACAAGGCCTAATTTTCATATTTTTCTGTGTATCTATACTTTCGGCCTTTTTTTCTAGGGTTTCTTACAAAATTCTAGGCCCAAAGTACCGAAAATTGAAAAATCTCGAATTAATTTAGAAAAATATCACTTTTAAAAGTTCTTTCAGAAAAATAATAATTTTAATAAATATGCAGAAAAATATTATTTTTTCTTCAAAAATGGTATTTTTCAATAGTACTTGAAGTAATCGGTCAGTGACATGAGATAACTTGACCGGTTACCTTTGGTATCTCATCAATTAATAAAAAGTGGTATTTTTTAAATTCTTTTAAAAGTGGTGATTTTATAATTAAAATCTGGAATTTTTCAGGCAATTTTAAAGGAATTTTTCAATTATATTGAAAAATTACTATAAAAAAAAAATCAAATTTCATCTTTTTCTTATTGATGTATTCATTGTTTCTTATCTACTTTTTCTATGGTAATAGTCATAGGTATCATCAAACATGTGTTTTGGGCTGGGAATTGGCCCAACTGGCAAGAGGAAGTGTAATGAGAAAAGGATATGGGTAGGACTAATTTGGGCCAAAATCACTTTATTGTGCATTTATTTTAAAAAAATCACATTTTTAAAGAACTTCTCGACCATAAAAAATTCCTAAATAATAGTTTTTTTCATGGTCAATATATTTTTGACTTATGGTCAAAAAATTCTTGACATTCCTAAAATTGTCATTTTTAGAAAAATGCACAAAATAATCAGTTTGGCCCAATTTAGTCCTATTCATGTCATTTTCTCAAGTGTAATATACTATTGGGCCCGGTGACCAGTCCAATATTGTTAATATGGTAGTTTAGTAGTATTTTGTTTTATTTTTTTTAAGTTAACATATATAGTCATATATTGAAAAAAGTATTTTCCCATATGAGAAATGCTAAATGCGCTCTCTTTCTCACTCTCTTTTACACTCTCTAGTCTCACTATCTGACATGTGGATTCCACTATCCAGTTTAATATTTTAATAATATAACAAATAATAGTGGAATCCACGTGTCAAGGAGTGAGATTAAGAGAGTGCAAAAGAGAGTGTAAAAGAGAATATTGCTAGCATTCCTCTTCCCATATTGGCCTCTAGGTAGTACCAACAACAAATTTTTGGTCAACAACGGAGTTGTGAATAAATAGTAATTTTGGAATAATTTAACCATAAATAAAAGAGAATAAGAAGGAATTTATAATGGCTCAGCACAATATTGACCTACGTCTACATTGTCAATCTTACTATATATCTTAATATATTTCTGCAGAGTTACAGTAAAGAGAGAAGCATGTTTTCATATCCGTAATCTTGAACCTGTGCTACACCCTTTACTTATAGTTGATGGTGGCTATTATTTTCCCAAATCTGTATTATGGAGAGTATCTAATTATTCGTTAAATGTTAATTATCCTAACTTGAAATTGAGTAAGTTGTTTCAGGTATGTGATCTCCTAGCTTTGCGCTGCATTAGGACTGGATAGAGTAATTATGGATATGTTTGGTATAGGATTCGAATCTTATTTTATAAATCTAGATTTTTCAAACTGTTCTATACCGCCTCTAGGTGCTCGATACTACTTGCCATATATGCAAGTTATAGTGGTGGTGGTATCATTTGAGGTATCTTACATTAAGAACATGCTCTGTTCAATTATCCTGAGTATTACTGCTCGATTACATAGTCGATCAGAAGTGTGGTCTAACATTAACTATGTGCAATTACTTGCTTAGTAACGTTGATGAAAATTGATTATTGTACTTAATATTTAATCTTTATATAGGTTTTTCCGCAAAATCAAAAAACAATGTGCATGCAGTAATATGTATACCATATTTAACTGTGGTTCAGTTGTGGTAGCCTTTTCATAATTTCGTCAGCTGTCATATCCATAGTTATTCATGAGTAATTATGACATATACATATATGGCCCCATTCTTTTCTTAAAATCGGCTAATATATACCATGTGAAAAATGTAGAATTAATTAATAGACATGTTTGACCTATATATAATTAAGAAAAGAAAAAAAGATAAGAAATCTTGAACATTTTTTAATATTGCTGCTACTGGCGTGTTGAGGACCATCAATATTTTAAATTTAGTCAGACAGTATACGAATTAATAAAATCTAAAGTGATGAAAAGCAAGTACTTAGGGCTTTGTTTGATACACACATGAATTAAAATATCGCGACATTTGTCGACATTGTCGCGACAATATCTGTATTTTGAAGTCTCGGCATCGATATGAGGTGGAAAGATATTTTTTCCGTATATCCGTGAAATATCCATAAAATGTCGACAATTTCGAGGATATGTCGATAACGGTAAAATGTCTGTAAAACATGAGCTAATAGTGAGATATTTATGGATATTGTTGCAACAATGTCATCGACATTTTGAAATGTCGACAGAAATATCAAATTTTTTTCTTAGTTTTCTTTTTTTTTTTTTTTTATATATTATGGTAGTAAAGAATACAAAAATAAATCATAATTCTCTCTCTATAATATGTCCGTAAAGTTTTGAAATTACTTGTATTTAATAAAAATATTTACATTATTTGTATTTATTATTTTGGAATCTCTACAAAGGACTCTCTTGACCTTTAAAGAAATTTTGGAGCAAAATGAGAATTTCTCTTATAATTTTTAACCTCATTGAAACTCGCTTTGGTATTGAATGTATTTGAACTGTTCTGTATTATGAATGATTTTTATTTATTTTCAATGTAATTTAAAACTAATTATAATATATAAGGTATTTATATGAGATGTATTAAATAAAATAGTGTGATATATATATTCTGATTTTAAAATTGTTCCATAAAATGAAATTCGGTCATTTTCTTCTATATACGTATATTTTATTGTCTTATAAAGTATAAATAAGTTTTGTTTTTAAATAAAAACTAGTATAAATTATGCAATATCACTCGTTTTAGTATTTTTTTAGAGTTTTCTTTGAAAATTTTGAGTTTTAAAACAAATTTCGGTATTTTTCCGAAATATCTTCGACAATATCTGTAAATTAAAACCTCGATATCGACACCGACATCGACATTTTAATCCTCGGATACACATGATTGAATATAGCATAGCATAGCATAGCATGGGATATATATATAGGACAATTATGAAAGACTGAGTTGGAGTAGATAAGATGGAATTTTCAATTTTGTTTAGTACCTGCTACTGTGGTACTAGTTAATATATAGGTTTGTATATGTCTTTTGTCCTTTCGGATTGTTTTAGGACACTTTATTATTTTATTAATAGATTTCGGTTGGTCTTGGTGTAGGGCTTCTCATTTTTTCACGTCTATTCTCGTTCTTTTTTGAGTATGATTAATCAAAACTAATTCAGCTTTAATGGCGTTACAACAGATAATCGAACGTTATTCTCGGTCTAAAACTAGAAAACACCATAGATCTACGAAAATAAAACAAAATAATAATCAAGCAGATATCCAATGAGAACGATTTTTCACGCCTGGACATATTTCAAAGGAGAAAACAAAGCCAGAGAAAACGCATTGACACAAAATCCTTGTTGTGGCATCACAGTCCCGACAAATACAGTCTCGCCTGCAGTGACGATGATTACTTCATTATTGATCGCAATCAAACCGTAATCCCATCAAGAAAGGAATCCCGTCCTACCTGGATTAAGTGAAGGGCAGAATTAAATTAATTTTCTAATCATAGTATGAGAACCCATATTATCATGGATTCAAGATGGAGTCGTTTAGCCAAAAATTTACCAGCCTTATGACTAGTAAAGACATAATAAAATGTTATATATTCGTTAATTATTGGAAATAACTTTTCAAATTAAATCTTATGAGTGAAGTAAAACTTTAATTACGGATTAATGTCTTCGTTGTATCACCACATGCAAGATAAGGTAATAGGGCGGCGATTAACAATTCTATTTGACGAAGTGAGTTGGCTCAAGTGGTAAGAGTACCCACTACCTAGGATCTCGGTCCTAGGTTCGAGTCACATTGGGGTAAGGCGTGAAGGCCTATTATCCCTAATGGCACGAGGTGGGATGAGAATTGGATAGTAATAGGTATTTTTCTTTAATTTGTAAAAAGTAAATGGGCGACGACCACTATACCAACGATATTTTGTTGTCAGTGTAGATAAATTTAAAGCGATGACAATATTAAAGTTATGGCTTTATATATATATATATGGTTGCCAATCCGGTAGGTATTTTTTTTTTTTTACCTATGTGTAAGTATTTTTTTTTTAGCCGTTGAATCATCATCTAATAATGATCTAACGGCTAAAATGAGATGCATGAAAAGACGTGCATCATTAATGCTTTTTCTCTCTCCTATTTTTTAATATAAAAAAATGTGTAAAAAAATTTTTCATTGGCCCAATTGATACCTATGCATAGGTAAAAAAAAAAAAAAATACCTACTGGATTGGTGCCCTATATATATATATATATATTATCATACAGGGACAATTAAAAACCTTTAAAGCGACGACATGAAATTGTCATTGCTTTAAGTCATTAAACTGAATAATCGGTGCCAATTTAACAAGAAGAAATAACAAAGAGGCGCCATTATTTAGCGCATGTGGGTAAAATATTTTGTCTAAAGCGATGACACTTGTAGTCTTTATAGACTAAATTTATTAAACAATACATTTTATTAAAAACGTAAATAGAATAAATATATAAATTAAAATTTTAAAACTATTTATTACCCTTTTGTCATTACTAAAAGTCACGGCCTTGGATTTTCGGTCGTGACAGAAACATTGCTAGTCTTCATATCTTGATCTCAGATTCATTTACAAAAAATTATAACAAACGACCTTTTTCTCACTTCGTTTTAATAAATGGCCTTTTTTCGTTTCTTCATTAAATGGCCACCTTTCTTTCATCTTTTTGCAAAATGACTGGCTAACATTATATCAATTTTGTGTAAACTTAATCACAACCATATGGTTTTTTGTTCCTTGAATTAATACAAGTCAGATTCTAACTCCTGGGGCACAATATATAGCTCTCTATATAATAGTAGAGCTATTGAACGTGAAAGGAGAGTTTTTTATGAATTCCTATGTTGCAAAATTATGTTTTGAGCGTAAATAATTCCCAGCAACTTAGAGAAAACCTATTTGGTCGAGGGTTTTTTGTTTTAAACTTAAAAAATATCAATTAAGTCTAGTGAGACCTTATTGTGTTCTTTGAAAGAAGAAACTGAATTCTTTAGGAGAAAAGGATTTGCGGTACTAAAGGGAATTCAACTGCAACAAATGATCAAGATGAATAGTACTTGCTGAACAATTCCCTCAAGTTGATTATGCACAGTGGTGAGAAAATCAAAGAAAGAGTCTTTTATTAGATTAAGTCCAATTGGTGTTTATAATCCTTATAACTTTGGACGTTAAATAGCTGGGCATAGCCCATGGAGTTCTAATTTTATTTTATATGCTTTTGGATATTTAATTAAGTGGACATTAATTAAATTTGGTATTGAGAACAGATCTAACTCTGACCTTGTGTTTTGGGAATACGAAATATATATTGCCTCAATTTTTGGAACAGAGTGGAAAACATTTCCTTGACAATTTTCATAAAAAATATTTGTGATTTTTCGCAGCAATATGAAATTTGCGAGAAACTTTTCTACTTGAGATGTGGCAACCATTAGGTCTTCCCCACAAATTAAACAGTTAGCAACATGAATTCTACAATTCTATTTTATTAAGACAAAAAAGAGATAAAATATGTTCCTTCTTTTCCTATGATATTGCGAAATGGGGACCTAACTAGTTTTCTTTCTGAATAAAGCAACACTTTTAGTCTTTTTTTAATAATGACTTTGCTAGGACCACATTTATTGCTCTAGTAAGTAAATTGACCAAAAGGCACTACTAACAACAACAAAGAGACGAAAGGGAGAGAGAACATCAAAAAGGAGAAAACCAAAAAGTTAATGGAAAAAATCGCCTACAAGTCGCGAATTTTCGGTATTTAAGCATCTGTAAATTCGATTTCCACTCTCTAATCGTCATTTCCTCCCTATTTGGCTCAATTTCAACCTGAAAATAACTCAATCCTAAAAAAAAAGGGCACTCAAGAATGCCAAAGCTTGGAGTTCAAAGGTCACTATAACTAGGTCACTAATTTTGTGGCTATTTTGGACCCCATTTTATATGGATCTAGAAAACAATACACTTTTAACCACAATAATATATATAATTTGAGATCTGAGACATATTACCAAGTCAATTACGACTACAAATGAAACACTTGAAAAAAGATAAAAAGAAAAAGCTCAAGTACTGGCCTGAAAACATCGAAAAATTCGACAAAATAAATGTTATGACTTCAATATTGTACGTAGTTAATTATTTAAAGTTCTTGTCCGTTATTTGCTAGAAAATGGCCCTTTTTGAGAGAGAGAGAGAGAGAGAGAGAGAGAGAGAGAGAGAGAGAGAAAAATGGGAGGGAAGGAGGGAAGAAGATGTGAAGGAAGGAGTGTGCAATTTTAGTAGAAGAGAGAAATTTTTTCAACTAAAATATTGCATATTAGCAATGGTAGCTTTGATAGCTTAATTATTTCTCTCATCAAAAAGTCATAAAAAAGTAAAGAAAATAATTAGTCCTAGAAAAGCAATTCTATAAAGTACTTCTAAATAAATTCTTTCTGCAAAGTACTAATAGTTTTATTCATTTCCAAATAAATTTTTTGAGATAATAAACTATGTAAAAGAATAATGCTAGGTATCTCAAAATTTATACCAAATTTTCAATACCAACATATGTAACATGTGAATTGGTATTATTTAATTGGTGAATGTGATTAATTTATTCACGGTAAGTCCTAATATACTAATTGAATAATAACAATTCATATAACACATGTGTTGATGATCTTAAAAATTTAGTAACAATCTTGGTACACCTAGCATTATTTTATGCAAAAATATATAAAAATCGGCAGGGTTCACAACATCACCCGAAAAGTCTCTTTTTTGTAGTGTGGATAGATAATAACTGGCACACTAAATTAACTAGGACAAAGTCACTAGCGCCTATCACGCGCCATTTCACTTGCTGCGTACCAGCGCCATGAATACAAGAAGGGACGAAACCCCCGTTGGCCACCCTTGCACGAATAGCCATTCTACTGCCAAACTAGTCACCATCGTTGGCGTGTGAGGCTTGCACGAATAGACATTCGTTTCCCAACCGCTCTTCGATCAACTAGCTGCTTATCGCTGGTGGTTGCAAAAGAGTGTACATTCGCAATTTTTACTTTTTCCAGCTAGATATTTTGGACTTCTGGCAATCGGTTTGTCCAAAGGGTGGTATCGTTGGACTCCACTCGTTTCGAGGTTAAATTTCGAATATAGCAGGCTCAAGGGAATTGACGTTTGTCGAAACCCATTTATAAAGAGCTTGATTTTCATCTCAAAAAGCGCACCACGGGCCATTTTTCATTTTGAAGTTAATTCATATTGACGAACTAAATAAATTGGCAACTTTATTTTGACAATCTGGACACATTAGTAAGACTGAATTCCCCATTTGCGGATCCATTGGAGACACGATTTTTGGTGGCACACCAAAGAATTGATCAAGCATTCAAATGAGCTCTAAGGCACATCTCGAGCATTCGATAGCTAATTCTAGATATCTCGATGAGTTAGGAATTTAGTTACCCTTTTTTTAACTAGTTTTGAATGCAATTTCAAAAAAATGTGATACTTCTGAAAGCTCATGATTATGTTGGTTTTACTGATTTTAGTTACTGCTTTGGTCTTTTTGAGATATATGTATATTATAAATGCTTTGGACTATTCTAAGAATCTTCTTCATGCAGTTTTATTTTAGGTTTGTTAAAAATGTTGTTTTTATGCCGCCAGATTTCAAGAGCACGAAATGATTTTAAATAAAAACCAAAGCACGCTTTAGAACCAACAGACATTGCATGGTTATTTTACGTAATGTTCATATTACACCTGCCAAACACATGAAAACTATGTTCATAGCATGCGGTTTTATAGGTAATGATGTCTCCACCGTCAATGTAAAGTCCGTAAATACGCATAGGATTTTTTTTTATAACTGGCCCTTCGGCATGTATAGGAATTGATAGGTTGCCTATATGGGTTATCATGGGTAGTTAATAGGTCATGTACTTAGCACACTGAGTGTCCAGTGTGGTTCATGTATGTCCATGATGAGAGGATGAGAGTTTATGGTCTTGATTGATTTATATTATGCACATTATAATATTATAGGCCACGAATATAGTCCTCTCGAGGACACCGGTTCCGTTCATGTTTTGGCCAACAAAGGTCATATTTTGACCAATCTGTGTTGGTCAGAACATGGTCTGTGTTGGTTAAAACATGAACGAGACTGGTCTCATAGACAAGACTACATCCTTGCCCAATATTATATATACAATATATATATTGTGTATTTATTGATACATAGCACTTTTTGGAATATGTATGAATATATGTATATATGCATGGATTACAAATTGTTATCTGCGATAACTAACCTTGTGAAAACCTTGATTTTCAACGAAAGGTATTATGGTCATTTCATAAATTGAAAAAAATTAATTAAATTAATAAAAGTTAGCTGAAAGTTAAATTAAAATTGAAGGAGGGGCCAAAGTGAGATAATTTGTTGAATTGGGGTTCAATTTCGTAATTTTTAAGGACAAACTTGAAGAGAAAATTGGACTAGGGATTAAAATACAAATCTGAAAACTCTTTTCTCCCATTTCAGATCTGCCACATGTCATTATTTCTCCAAAAATTTTACCCAATCCCTAATCTCCCTCTTTCTCTCTCACGTGTTCCCTCTCTCCCGCTATCTTCTTCTTCTTTTTCTTCTTTCTTTCGACCTTCTCTCTTGAGCGGCACAAAATTTGGCTACCGGTGTCAACCCACTGCCTAACTCCAGCCGGAGTCTCTTCCCCGCTGACCGGCGACCAGACGCCGCCTATTTCCGGCCACCATTGCACGACCAGGCGCGAGAAACGAAGGCGTGAAGTCGCGCCCAATCCGCGGCCAAACGCGGAGATTTTCGGCCTTCCGCCGCCCATAGCCGCCACCCACCGCCGTAAAAAGGAAGCTCAAGCTCCCTTGAGTCTAGTCCAGTCCCTCATCGCCACAAATTTCCGCCCAAGAAGCTCCGGTGAGTTCCTAAAACTTTTTATGGCATTTTCGTCACGAAAATAAATATTTGTGCAATTATTTTTCAAATTTTCATCCAATGCTCTTGAAATCTAGAGAATGAAAATATAAGTTGAAACAAGATGAAAAGTGGAAATTTTATTGAAAATGAATGAGTAGATTGAGAGAAATTCAAGTCCGAATTTTGTGGCATTTATCTAAATATTTTCAGAAAATGACATTTTTATAACTTTTCTAATTAGTTTCTAATTAAGCCAAAATTTGAGCGAGAGACCTCGAAACTAAAATTGGACTTCGGAAATAGACCAAGTAAGATCAAGAGATGAGTTTTCATATAAAACATCAATAGGTTTTGGGGTGGCACGAAATCTGAGACACGAGGCTTGGGATTTCGCCTCAATTTGCGTGTCACAGGCCCGTTGCCCAAATTAATCGAATTATATGTCTAACTCAATGTTTTTGGGTACTCTGAATTCAGTGGTAGTCTCAGTTTTGCAATTTGAGGCTTCGTTTGGAAAGTCACCCCTCAATGAGCTCACAGGATCTCGAAACGATCCTCCGAGCAACCGGGTGACCAACGGGAGAATCTACCGGCGTCGATAGCTTGGCGTAACTATCCAGGCGAGATAGGGGTTTAATTATCAAGTTTTATACTTATTTTGATTTAAAATGTGCATCATAACCTATTTCTTGAAATTGTCGATTTTCATGGATGTTATGGATTTGATTGGATATTTGGTAGACTTTTGAACTGTTGAAATATATTGGATTGTTCTGGGATTAGTTTGTATAATTTTTATGCAGGTTTAAAATTTTGGTTTTGGAAAAATGCAGCCGTCGTGCTGCCCGATTTTTTGTAAACTACAGAATAATACCAAATGAGTTTTAAAGCATAATTTTCTTGATATAATTGGTGCATGGTTATTACACAGTCTATGATATATTGTACCTACCATAGAATCACATACTGAGTTCTATTTTAGCATCATGGTATTTGGATCGCTGGCGAGTTGGTACAACGCTAGGTGAGAGACCTAGGCTCCTATGCAAGTTTTGCTGACACAGCTCCGGGTAGTGTCAGGATACTGGGTACCACTACTAGAGATGTATTACATGACCGTGATGAGAGGATGAGAGCTCATACTTATACTTGGTTGATTTATGATATATACAACATGGTGACTTTGGTTTTGATTTTGATTTTGAATATGTGATTACTCTTGATCATTTGCAAACTTGTTTATAAAAATAGATTTTGGAAAGGTACTAACCATGCAGGTTTGAAAAGTTGCATTCATACCAAAAAGATAATTGAATTGCTACTGAGCATGTAAATGCTCACTCCTTTTATCTTTCCCCTCTCAGGTAGTGTTCAATATGACTTGGGTAACTCTAGCGCGGAGTGACTAGGACTGAAAGTTTGTTACTAGTTTAATTATTGGTAATTACTTAGTAATTCATTTTGGAATTGTAATAACACTTAAGGCCCATACTTTAGATTTAGCCTGTATTACTTGTTATGCCTACTTGTGATGACGACGGTGATGCATATGTATATGTATGTTTTATTATTATTATTAACAGTCTATGTCTAGTGGTGATCATAAACTGTGGGAATTTACAATTTGGATTTATTTATAAACTTTTACAAAAAACTGTCGTTTTTAAGCTAGCGGTCGTTTTTCTAAAAAATTGCAGTTTCTAAAATTTTCTAAAACAAATTATGAATTTCCACTTGTGAAATTCCTCTTCCACCATTGGCCTGGGATTTGGGTCGTGACATTGGTACTTATTTTCGAAACTAAAAAGATTTTGAAAAACAAAAATAACTTCGGTGACAATTAGACACCGAGAAACAAATCTACTAATCCACATGTGGTGCTTATTATGACTTTGGTAACCAGTAGACAGATCTATTAGGAGACTAGCATATTAGACGTATTGTTTCTTTTTGGAGATTTTGATCTAGTCTTGGTGTTGTTTTCGTTTTGGATTTACGAGAGCTTTAATTAAGCATTGGCCAAGCTTACAACTAAACTTTATGTTTACTTATATGCCACACTAAATACTTTGTGTTGATGATGATGCGTGAATATGATTCGGATTTTATAACTATTATTTTCTATTTTCTATTTTCTATGTTTGTGGCCGTAACATTGTGGAACTTGCAGAGTTGAAAGAAAGAAAGTTGTGTAGTATAAAATTATATATATTTTTTTAATTTATAAGGATGCCTGAAATCATAAGAGACGAGACGAAGTCTAAGTTAATTATTTGAGAAATGTTGATATATCAAGTTTATGTGATGTGATGATTTATATAAATAAGGGACTAATTAAGAAAATTGGGACAGTGACTTTTCTCCAATTCTTAATAAAAATCCTTATTAGGCCAATTTGTCACAGAATCAATTGGAAGATCTGTAATTGATTAAAACAAATAATTATTTATTGAAGCTGGTGAAGCAAAATAATATATGAAGATCTGTAATCTTGTATAACCGATTATTCATTAAAACCAGTAGTGTACTTGTTACATCGTATATATGAAGAACATGGGGCTCCAAATCATCATCTTATGCTTTATACATAGTTTTCTTTGCTAGTTTTTTCTATAACAATAAAACTCTTCATTCCTTTAATCCTTCTCTACATCTCTCGGTCTCAGACCAATTGACCAATGGCTTCTGTTCCCTCTAGTACTTCTATCTGCAGCTTAGAAATAACTAGAGCTGTAGAGATAGAAACAGCGAATCGGGATTCCAACTCTGTTGATGACGGTACTAGGCCGGCGGAAGCTGATCATGGAGTTTTCTTGACATGGGAAGATCCGTGGGTTACAGTTTCCACCGGAAAGAACGGTAATAAGCCAATCCTTCAGGCTCTAACGGGTTATGCCAAGCCAGGGGAGCTCTTGGCTATAATGGGTCCTTCGGGTTGTGGCAAGCCTACTCTTCTTGATGCATTAGCAGGTTCAAATTATAATTATATGAAATACGGTACCTGCGTTCAAGATCTCTTACTAATATTATATATCTATTCATGTAATCATGTCTTTGTCATTTCTATAATTTTCTCTATTTTTTTTTTCTAATAATTTTTGTTTAATCAATTTCGGTAATATTTAAGAGGCCTGTTTCTTGACCAAGGCAATTCAAAATTTTGACTGTAGTATTCTGTGTATTAATGCAGGAAGATTAGGTTCAAACACAAGGCAAACTGGGGAGATTTTGATAAATGGACATAAACGGACTCTGGCTTACGGAACATCGGTATATATATGACTTGATAATAAGATTTAGAATTTATGGTGTTATTAAACTTCAGGGATATAACAGACACTTTATGGCTCCGTTTGTAAGTTAGATTTTGAAGCAAAAAAAATTGTAAGGAAAAAGTAGTGAAAAAAGAAAAGGAAAATGTTTTTGCTAAAAGTTTATAGCAGTTTACATTTAGTTTTATTAATTAACGTGTCAATATTTTATATACAAAAAAATAATATCAAATCAAACTCTTATTTTTTTTGAAAATTTCTTTTATCATTTTTTGTTTCAATCTAAACAAAAAAAAAAATAAATTCATTAAATTTTTTTTTTCTTTTCTTCCAAAAATTCAAATTCCAAACGGAACCTAGGATATAAAGGCACACTTATATTAATAAAATGACTAAAGACCATGCACATCCTATTAATAAAATCTCTTACCCTCAACCCCTCCTCTCGCATCTTTTTTTTTTTTTTTTTTCCTCCTGCAAAAGGAAATTACAAAAACCCCTCTGCATATCTGTTACTTTGATCTCGTTTTTTAAACTTCTTATTACTAATTTCTTTCTCTCTCTCTTGGATAAACTTTGATCTCGTTTTTAAACGTCTTATTACTAATTTCTCTCTCTCTCTATGTTGGATAAACTTTGATCTCGTTTTTTAAATTTCTTATTACTAATTTTACTTTTCCATACAAATGGAGAACAAGATTTATTAAAATAAAAAAGAATTAGAAAGAAAAAAATAAATAAATAAATAAATAAACTACCCCTTATTTCGCCTTTTGGGCTTGAAAAAAAAATTCTTGTTTTTGTTAAAATTACAATCAAAACCATTGAATCATTTGAATTTTTATTTTTTCAAATTTCTCCAAGTGAACACAACTAGTCAAATGTTAAAAGACTTACTTATAAAATTACCTTCTATAAACACACTAAAAGGACTAAATCAAACAAATATAAACCTAAATACTATAAACACTTGTATTTTGTTTGGCTACTCATATGTGAAATATTTTATTTCATTTCGCAAGTATTATAGGTGTTTTTTTGGTTGAATTTTTTTAATTTTTATAAATGGTATTTAAATTTTATTAAAAAAAATGGTATTTCAATTTGTATGTTTAGGCTCTAATACTTAGCCAGTAGAGTTGACGTGGCAGAAACTAGAAACAAAAACCAAACCGGAAAGTTGGATTGATATTCTGGAAATGCAGGAGTTTTTAGGCATTCTGGAAAGTTGGACTGAAAAAAAAAAAAAGGTGAAAACACAAAATTCGTACTCTCGCGTTTGTATTAGGCATTTAACTTAGCAAAATTAGCAACCAGTGCAAAAGGTATCGACGATTGGCGACTAAGTAGAGCTACTTTATTCACTTTGTATCAAGGATTATCTTACTATATATTAAAGTTCAATTATATAAAGATATGTCTTCATATCTACACTCTAGCATATTTTGTTCTGTTTTTTATTTCATTTTTTTTTTTTGTCGGCAAGTAAATTAAGGAAATTTGATCCATTTTCCGTTTTGTAAACTTGCCCTCAAAAGATATCCAAGGAAATTTTAGAAAGGAGAAAACTATGGGCAGTAATCCCATCTATCACTCCGGGCTGGCCTTCTGACTTTATATGGTAAAATTCCAAAAATTTGAAAGATTATTTTTTGAGAATATTGGATTTATCTAGAAAAACATCAATTTCAAAATTATTTAGATTAATACACTTTTTACTAATAGATGGGATACTTGAGGTAATTAGTCAAGTTACCTGATGTAATAAAACTAGTTAGCTCAAGTAACATGATTAGCTTATTCAAATAACCTGATCAATTACCTCAAGTACCTTTGAAAACAAGCTATTTATATATATGAATTAAAAAAATTATTTTTCTTAATAAGTTTTTATAAAATGAAATATTTCTCAATAAATTCGGAATTTTTCAAAATATTTGGTCTATTGGGATTTTTCAGTTCTCTGGATTTTTGGGCCTGAAGTTTTGTGTGAAGCCCCTTTAAAAAAAGAACACCAATTTCTGTTTTGTTTTGTGTATTTATGTTTTTTGAGTCGATTGGAACGAAATGAGTATTTATATGAAGTGTCCTTTCTTTTTTATGTTTTAAAAAATGGTCATTTTTCCCCGTTTCGTTTGCAAAATATAGTTGTTTTTTTAGCAAACAATTTTACGTATAGTGTATCAATTTTATGTTTGTATATCAATGTATTGTATCATTCTTTGTATATTAGTGTGTCAATTTTAAATGAAAATAATCAATTTTGAAACTGATATATTTCTTGCAAAATTGTTATAGTTTTACCTTATTTGATATAATCAGCCATTTATTAAATAGTTTTTGAAAAATGCTCAAACAAAGACCCATATTTTGGCCATTTGGCCAAGAAACCCTTAAGAAAAAGGCCGAAGAAGGTTTTGTAAAATTAAAAAAAAAAAAAAAAAATCTCCAATTTTAAAATTATTTGAAAAATCATAGATCTATTTAGAAGAGTATATATTTTTTAAAATATTTAAAGAAATACCACTTTTTACAGATTGATGAGATACTTATACTAATCGATGAACTTACATGAGGTAGGTAATCTAACTAGTTATGTCAAGTAACTTGATTGGTTATTCTAAGCAACCTAATCGGCTACCTCGAATATCTTTGAGAAAGACCAATTTTGAAGAAAAACTAGTATTTTTCTACTTTTGAAAAATGGTACTTGTTTTGATAAACTGTTAAAAAAAATATTCTCTAATCAACCAGGGATTTTTCAAAAAGTTCAGCCCATACATGTTTTTCAATTTTTTGGACTTTGAGCTTTGAGCTTGGATAATTTGAAAAAGCCCAAGGCAAAATGTGTAAAATAAGTTAAATTAGGAGTATTTGTAAGAAATATATTTCTTTTACTCATTAATTTAAAATATGGCTGATTTTTACACCTATTTACTAAATGGCCGCTTTTCATTTTGTGTAAATGATAGCTTTTTAGTGGATCAATTTTTACGTAAAATATATCAATTTTATATATACTATATCAACTTTTTATATTATTATATCAGTTTAATATAAAATTATCAATTTGATATTGATATATTTTTTATGAAACTGATCTATTTCAGTATTTTTGATAAATTCGGCCACTATTTAATAGTGTTTAAAAAACGGCCATTGGTTACATAATGACCCAAAATTCCCTATTTGGCTAAGAAGCCCTTAAATCAGTGACATGGGTCCAATATTTTCTCACTTGAGTGAGCATCTCCCTCTTAAAATCTCTCCAAGTTTGGAGGGATTAAAAGTTGGTTAACATTGATGATTTGAAATCCCTTTTCTAATCCATTCCCTTAAAATCACTCCTACCAAACAAATATCGTACCCAAATCCATCCAATAATCTCTTCTCATCTCTCTTTCCTTCCACTTCTTCCGCCTACCAAATACACTCTGATATATATGCAATGACATTTCAAATCCAATCTAACTAAGAGGTAGTGACTCCAGTAAAATTCACTACAAGAAAAATCACTTTTAGAGACGACACTTTTTGATACGAAATTAATTTCGTCTCTAAAGATTATTTTTAGAGACGAAATATTAGTCTCTCTAAATCTTTTGTCATTTTTTTATAATTTGTTCGAATTTTTTTAGAGACGAAATAATTTCGTCTATAAATGCTTCTTTCAGAGACAAAACAATCGTTTTATCTCCAATGATTTTGGCGGGAAGCTTTAATCTGACTAATATTTTGGAGGGAATCTCTTAGACATTTAGTTGTAAAGTGTTTTTGTCTCTAAACTGTATTTTTCGCCTCTAAAGTTTCTCAAAGATCACATTTAGAGACAAAATGAGGTTCGTTTCTAAAAGTGATTATGCTTTTCGAGAATGAATTTTGGTGGGAAAATAGGTAGAAAAATAGACGAAATTGTTTGTAACATTAACTGTTTTAGTTTATCATAACAAATAACCAATAAAAGTCCACCAACGAAATGTCTTTTTTTATGAATTTAATCTTTTTTCGAAAGATGAGTTTATTCTATTTTATTTTAAGTGTTTGAACTAATTTGGGAGCTTCTGTATTCGGTATCCCACGCAACAAGACATTTAGGTAAAATAAAAAATCGTACAAATTAAGTGATAGATAATGACATTAATAAGTTTAATGGTTTAAATGTTTCATCCATAATAATATTTATTATTGACAGAATTTGTGAAAATTAAATATAGTGATAATAATGTAGTGACACATCATATTGTAGTAAATAATTTATTCTTCTGCCTCAAAAAGAAAATTATTCTTCAGTAATAAATGTATAAATATAATACACACATATATATATATAAAAATAATAGTCAACCATAGAAATTTTTTCCTTTTTATGCTTATTTATGGAACTTTACCATTTATTTTGATTATTTTAATTAATGTGGATATACTTCATAATACACGTATGGAAAATAAGGGCTGAGTTCAAAAAGAGATTTAAAATCTAGACTATTAGTTAAAAGAAATCATAGATTAACTAATTATCTATAAATCTAAACGCTTCAAAGAATTTAAAATAAAAACATTCTACAAAAACTGCGTTTTAATATATTTTACTTTTAAAATGCTTCATGAATATTTTTTTTCATTAACATACTTAATGAAAATAAAGGATGATGATTCTCTTTTTTAAAAAAGTATTATGTAGTAAAATAGTACATGTGTATATTCCCTAAAAGAAATTAATTACATATGTATTGATCATGGTTAGCAAAATACGAAAGGCAAATTAAACGGTTATTAAATATAATTTGGATTTTTTATTGTTTATATAAAAATTAATTTTTTTTATAACTAGAGGTGAGGGAATTGAACTCAATACATCAACGTTGAAAGTAAATGTGGTTATCAACTAAGTTAAACCTGTGACCATTATAAAAATTACTTTTAGAAATTCAGCATAATAATATGTTTACACTAAAAATACAAAAACAATTTATACGTGTATAATAAGTATATGTACATGATGAATAATAACAAGAAAATATAGGGATAAAATTATTTTAATTTGAACAAAAAAAATAAAATTTTAAATAAAGAAAATAAAATTACTGAAAAATATTGTATACAATAGAAAATGTGTACTTTATAATACAATTTCAATGAAAAATGAGTATTTTTTTTAATCTTCGAAACAATAACATAATTTAATTTGATTTAATTATACATAATTTATTCTATGTCTCTCTCAAAATTTTGTGCATAATTTTTTTTTCTTATTATTTTTTATAAAATTCAAACAAAAAAAAAATAGAATTTCTCAGGATTAAGATGAGCTTAAGAGAATAAGTAATTAGAATGAAAAAAATATTCTTTTAATGTCAAATTCGAATTAGAGTTTAATTTGTTGAATAAAAATAAACTAGAGATCATAAAAAGATTTATTTTATTTCAAATTAAAACGCCATTTTTAATTATTTGAATGGATCAGACATAGTCTATAATTAATTAATTTTAGATACTATGCAATCTTAAATTTCAAATTCCAAACAAAATTTTGTGAACAAAATCGTGATAATATTTAAATTTTTTAGGTGAACTAGATTAAAACGACATATAAATTATTAAAAAAAGATATGTAATATAGGACTTCTATTTTTATCTCACTATTAAAAATTTATAGAATTCTTTTTCCCTTTTTGAATTAATTTGAAAGATCAGTCCAAAAATAATTCAATCTTTCCGTTGGAAAATCTCATTAGAAGTTGGGATAAGAAAAATACTTAAGGCTACCATTATTATATCTCAATATTAACCTCAATATCAACATGACTTCATGGTTACCTTAGTAGAATCTCCTCTTTGATATTAAAAAGAAAATAGCAATACTTCAACCTTTATTTTGAATTTTTCCCGTTTTATGTGAAATATATGAGAAAATCATTATAAGAAAATAATAATATCATAAAAGGTTAAAAAACAAAAGAAAAAACAATAGTGCCTGAAATACTACTACCCGCTAAAAATTTCAAAATTTTTGAACAACCAATTTTCTATTTCTATCAAAATCTTTTCTTTCTAAAATTTTAGTCTCACTTCTTTTTAAGGGAAAAAAATTCTATATTTCTATATTCTTACTTACTCAAAAAAGATAATAATCATATGCTAACCTTTATTCTATATGTATTAAAAAGAAAAAACAAAACAAAAAAGAAAAAAATATATCGAGCGGGAGAGGAAATATTTTCCCGCAAAAGTTTACCTCCACAGCTCCACTACTCTCTGCTTAAAAATCAATTGAGAAAAATATTCTCTAATTCCTCCACTCTCTCGTCTACTACCAAAATCAGCGACAAGAAGCACTTCCAAACTCCTTCCCCATCGGCTTCTCAGTCTCTTGCACCCTTTATCCCACCAACCCTTGTATGTTTTCCTCTCTGCTTTGTCGCAACCGTCGTCTATCTCTGCTGTTTCATTGTCGTGTTGCATAACTCGGCCACCCTCCCCCTCCCTCACAATCCGACCCGTCTCCTAGACCGCCCCAGATATCGGGTATGTATCCTACGCTTTTCTTTTTGGGAGTATTTTAGTGTTTCCTTACTTAAATGTTTGAAATTGAAGATGGAAAAAAATGGGTTTTGTTGACTTGGGTTTCAAATTTAAGGCGGAATTGATTAGCTGAAAGATGAATTTTAGGCTCAATTTTAGTTCCATTTGAGGATTGATACCTGGAGAGCTTACTTCGATCCCTAGTTTTATGTAAGCATTTTTATTTTTTAAAGTTTCATGCCTATCTGATTTATAATTGAGTTCCTCCACTAAGGGATTTAGTTTTTGAGAAAACAGATATGCCGGTAATTCATTTGACAATGGTCCTGCTCCTCTACCACCACCTTATACCCCACCTCCGCAAGGAAGATCCCATAATAACCGTAATCATTCAGGAACTGGCACACACACTCTGGATTCTACCGGTGAAGCATCTCATTCAGATGAGGGATTGGCAGTTGGGGCTTTAGTTGGGATAATTCTGGGTTCTTTATCTGTTGCCCTTATCACATTGCTTGTTCTTGTCATTTGCATCCGAAAGAATAAACGGAAAGATACTGATGCAAGAGCTTCTGGGGCAGGTCTTTCTGCTAGCACAAATAGTGGTATTAACGAGTTCTTTTTTTTTTCGATAGATGCTGAGATTTGCGATTTAAATATTAGCCACATATTCTTCTTTAAATTGTGCAATTGTCCTTAGCCTATAAAGTTATTCCTTTTTCAATTTCAAGTTTATAGTTGGTTCTTCTTCTAGCATACTGACCATTTCAATGCTGCGTCATTATTTGATTGTAGTAAATACTGAGATGCAAGAGCAGAGGGTAATACCCAAGGCGGCTGTAACAGATCTCAAGCCCCCACCTGCCGAAACAGTGATAGTTAATAGGCTGCATAAGAAAATGGATCTGTAAGGAGAGTAAAGTCACCTATCACTGCTACTTAATACATGGTTGCATCTCTTCAGACAACAACTAATAGCTTTAGTCAAGAATTTTTAATAGGTGAAGGTTCCCTTGGTCGTGTTTACAAAGCTGACTTCTCGAATGGAAAGGTACGCATTCTCAAATTTTGATAGCTCATGATAGTGTCTTCATTATTTTGTATATTTTCTTTTTTATTTTCAATTCTTGAATTTTTGCATCATAACCAATTCCATTTACTTTTTTCCGTGCTTGCAGATAATGGCCATTAAGAAAATCGACAATGCAGCACTATCATTACAGGAGGAAGATAACTTCCTAGAAGCTGTTTCTAATATGTCCCGCTTGAGGCATCCAAACATGGTCTCACTGGCAGGATATTGTGCAGAGCATGGCCAACGTCTTCTAGTTTATGAGTATGTAGGAAATGGAAGCTTGCATGACATGCTTCATTTTTCTAAAGATGGAAGTAAGATTCTCACTTGGAATGCTCGCGTTAGGGTAGCACTTGGCACAGCTCGAGCCCTAGAGTATGTCACATGTGTATGAAATTGAAGTCTCTCTATCTCTCGCTTTCTCTGTACTGAGTGTGTGGATTAAGGGTACAAGGGTAGTACTGAAATTATTTGTTTACATCTATCAGGTACTTGCACAAAGTGTGCTCACCTTCTGTTGTACATAGAAATTTCAAGTCAGCAAACATTTTACTTGATGAAGAGCTTAATCCTCACATGTCAGATTGTGGCTTAGCTGCTTTAACACCAAATACAGAACGACAGGTTAGTTGACTTTGAATAATTATGCTAGTGTAACAAATTTTTGATTTCTTAATGCTTTTCTTGTATTCTGTCAGTACTAGTTACATTTGCTTTCAATGCTTGATAGGTTTCGACCTAGATGGTTGGCCAGTTTGGTTATAGTGCTCCTGAATTTGCCTTGTCAGGAGTCTATACTATAAAAAGTGATGTATACAGCTTTGGTTCGAATGGATTGTCATGGATATCTCTACGCATGTATGATAAATGAACATGGTTGAAAGAAGCGGTCTCATATCAGAACGTTTGCCTAATAATTTCTTAGTTAAACGGATGTCTCCAATAAGTATTTTTATGTACTTAAAATGTTTGAAATTTCAGGAAGTGTAACAAGAAACTATAGCAAAACATGTCCTTCTAACTACAGAGGTTTATCTTTATCATGGCTCAATCACATTATAACTTATTGTAACTATAAAGTATAACATAGTAATTGATGTGTTTGACTTATGAGAATAAGGCTGCTATTTACACATTTATTTTCTTAATACTATTGATTAGAGGAGTACAAAAAAGACCTTACTAGATGTACAATAAAGTGTGAAATATTATAAAATTTATGTAGAATTAAATGGTAAGTTGGAGAACAGGAAATAATTGGGTAATGAGTTTCTTATCCAACTTCTAGCATGAGCACCTGCTATTCTCTAGTTTACATCTGGTTTGGCCCTAAATCTCTAACTCTCATATTGAGTCTTTCTGGTTGAGTCGATTGAGTAGAATGACTCAGCCCTAAATCACTATTTTCCTTTCTTGGTTTGAAAATGCAGGCTTCGGAGAATAAGTTATTGAACCCCATGAAGGAGACCAAGGTTGTCAAGCATTGTAATTAAAGGTCAAATCAACGAAGATAGTGGTTTCATTTTACTATTTTTCACACTTCGATGTGGATTATTGAACATCACTTTTTGAATTCCTAGTTTGATCTATTCTTTTCTAAAGTTAATTTTTACGGTGCAGCCTAGCAGGCAATGAGGTTCAATCTCAGAGTTCACTTCAAGGTATCATTATGATTATTTTTTGGTTAAAGAAACACACAACTTGGTATCTATTTTTGTATTGCATTTTGTTAAATTGTGGAAATAATGGTTTTTAGATATGGTTTATTGCCAAACCTGATTGAAAAAAAAAAAAGGGCATCTTGCCTCTGTGAACGGGCCTTTCATATGTATCATGAAAATACATGATACTGCAGTTGTGTATATGGCTTCTGTCTGTGATTTTGGATTTAGACCAAAGCTTCCATAATTGACTACTAGTTCATTAGTTAGTTTGTTCGTGATATGATTTTGCATAATTAATCAGGTTGTGTAAATATAGTCAACTTCTGTAATTCGCATCCTAGTAAAGAATTTCAATTATGGAGAAAAAAAGAAATAAAAAAAGTAAAGGAAAATATCCCAAGTGATTCTACCTTAATAGAAAAGTAGATAGATGTTAGTATTCACTATTGAGTTTAAAAGTAACACGAAGAGACATAAATTTGTGTTTGTCTCTCATGAGTGTTCTACTATTGTACATGACATGATATTGCAATAAGCAATGTGCATGATTTTGGCTTGGAACCTTTATTTATTGTGTATATAGAAGAACTACGTGGAGTCACAGATTTCAATACTGTGCCATACCATAAAGATGTTTAAAGCTACTTAAACTTGTTTATATTGCATCACAGTGTGAAATATCTTCTTCATGTAATTTGTTTTCCATTTTTTTTCTTTTTTAATTTGTGTAGAGGTACTAGAATTCTTGGTCTTGTTGTTTGGTTTGATCTTATTCAATAATAAATTTGTTTTACTTTCCAGAAATTCAATTCATAAACTATTCTTGGAGTGGAATGTACGAGTTTTACCTTGAAACAACTATGGTTAATTTCTTTTGTTAAGAATGTCTATGTTATGAAAATGTTGTATCCAAAGCCTTCTCTATGTTTGTTGGGTGCATGTTTTGAGTAGTTCTTTATTATGGAGTCTAGATAGCCTACATTTGGATATTCTTTAATGTCAAAGTCTTTGTTTGAACTTACCTCAAAAAAAAAAAAAGTCTTTGTTTGAACTCCATACGAGGCTGCTGCATGTGGCAATGCGACCTGCAGGATGAAATTCTACCTTTCATTTGTTTAAAAGGAAATCATGATTGACCTTTGATTTTGTGTCTTATTACTTTTAAATGCGAATGTGACTACATAGTTATATAATTATTCATTTTACTCACAATATCTCCTAGTCATCTTTATACAAGGTATATGAAATATCTTCAAAGCAAAAAAAAAAAAAAAAAGTGTGTATGGAGCATCTACATTCACTTATACTAAACTCCATATTATTGTATGGAATTTGATTGAAGTTTTTTGTATTTTGCAGGATAAAAGCGAAATTGCCACTCTCAATTATATTGGTGTGGTTCTTGAATTGTTGCTTATAAGACTATATTCTCTCCTCAGTGCTCTCCTCATATTTGCTTTGGAAACTATGACCTTACATAGCGTTGAATCAGGACTTGTATTAAATATTAAATTATATTAGAAGATTATATTGAATTATATTTATTGTTAATTCGTAGCAGTGACATTATATTAATTTAATATAGCATTTGAAAAAATATTATAATTTAACAGTGACATCCTTGAGATGCGAAATTGATATTTGAAAATAAATTTACAACATGCTAGAGGTGAATAAATTGGTCTCTAACATATGAAAATATATAATTTTAAATGAATATAAAAAATAATTGTCTTTTAGAGACTACAAGTTTTCGTCTCTGATTATGTTTTTAGAGACAAAGTATTAGTCTCTAAAAGTGAATAATTTCGTCTTCTTTAGTTTCCAAATGACGAATTTTTCATCCATATCATGAATTTTAGAGACGATATTTCATTGCTTTAGAGACAAAATTTTGGTCTCTAAATACCATATTTTTAGAGACCAATTTATTATTGGTCTCTAATAACTTTCAGAGACGGGGTTTTAGAGACGAACGGTGACGAAAATTTTTTTCGTCTCTAAATAGCTTTTAGAGACAAATTCAAGCACTTTTAGAGACAAAAAATATCGCCTCTAAAAGTGATTTTTCTTGTAGTGATTCTCGTTACCTAATGGCCAGCTCCTTATTTGTACTTCATTAAGAGTGTGTTTAGTAGAAAAGAGAAGTGGAAGAAAGGAAAGGGATGTGGAGATTATTGGATAGATTAGGGATATAATGGTTGTTTGGTAAGAGAGATTTTAGGAAGGAAGAGATTAGACAAGGGACTTCAAATCTTCAATTTTATCTAAACTTTAATCCCGTCAAAATTAGAGAAATTTTACGAGGGAGATGTCCAATCAAGTAGTAGAGCGGTTATTCTAATTATAATTTTTCTCCTTCCTTCTACCTCTCCCTCTTACCAAATAATAGAGAGGATTTTGGTCTTCTCTCCTTCCTCTCATATCAAACATAATAAAGGAAGAGTGCTCTCCTTCCTTTCTCACTTCTCTTCCCTAGGTAATATTGGTCTATTCCTTCCTCTTTCTCCTCCCTCCTATCAAACATAGCCTAAACGTGTAGAGAAAGTATTAAAGGATTGATGAATAAATAATTTATTTTACAATTGACCTTCAATTATTTTAAGATTCCTTATATATTGACCCTTAAAATAAAGAGTTCAATCTTAATTTCAGTTCCCAAAAGTAATAAAATCCTTGCAGATCTTGACTTACAGTTTGTTCAAGACTTCTCAGCCTAACTATGCTTTTCTATAATATTTGTCACTAAAAGTTCAAATGTCTTATTTCAATATCTGAACTAAGTTTTTTTTTTTCGGTTCTCTTACTAATTAGTCCAGTTTATATCATTTTATTCAATGAATTGTTAATTTATAAGTGAATTCATTGGGTATTCTTCTATAAATTGTTAATTTATAAGTGAATTCATTGGGTATTCTTTGCTCCTTATTCATAAGAGGGTCAATTGCACTTTTATATCTTGTATTCTAACTATTTGTTTTTTAATATCTTGTGTTTCGATTATTATCAATATTGACCGCCAAATTTGAAATTTGTAACAAATTTATACCATCTTTTGGTCAAACACAAATTTTGACCATTGAGTGTATCAAAATACCATGTTTAAACTTTAAGGATATATATTTTAGCACTTAATTTGAGTTTAAAACTAATCAAACTTAATAGCTAAAGAACAACTATTAAAAAATAATTTAAAAAATGCGAAAACTTGCACAAATTAAGTAATATTTATCAAAAACTTTATCAATTTTATATAAATTTTAAGTTTGACTTCTTTTAGAACACATGGATTTAAAATCTTAAGGGTATGTTGGTAAACATAATGGCTAAAATTAGCGTTTGACCCAGAAATGGTATAAATTTATAATAAATTCTAAATCTGAAGGTCAGTGTTGATAATAACTAAAATATACAATATAAACTAATTAAATAATTAAAATACAAGGTATAAAAATATAATTATCCCTTAACAAGAGGTTTGTTCAAATTGATTAGAAAACATAGTTAGGGTACGAAATCTTGGATACTATGAACGGAGTAATACTATAGACATACATAATTTACACACAAAAATCACACACGATAACATGATATATTTTTTAATCACTTGTGAATTTTTAAAGTGGGATCATATCAGTTATGCGATTGGTAAAAAAATGTATGCTATATCAATATGTATGACTTTTGTGTGTAAAATTTGTATGTCTTTATCATTAATTTATAAGTAATTTGTGAGTCTCTGTCGTTACTCTTTAAGAACTAAAAATAGGTAACAAGTCCGTCACAATTAATAAATTGTTACTAGCTAGTGATGAAGTTTCCCTTCCATATGTTTCCTTTCTTGTTTTCTGATTCACGTGGATAAATCCAGGCATACGTAACACAAGACAACATTCTGCTAACAAGCTTAACAGTAGGAGAAGTTGTACATTACTCAGCTCAGCTGCAACTACCGGATTCTATGTCCCTGGCGGAGAAGAAGGAGAGAGCTGACAACACGATAAGAGAGATGGGCCTGGCTAATGCGGTCAACACTCGAATAGGCGGCAGCGGTTGGGGGACAGGGAACAAGGGCCTCAGTGGGGGGCAGAAGAGGAGAGTCAGCATTTGCATAGAGATACTGACAAGGCCCAAGCTTTTGTTCGTCGATGAGCCGACAAGTGGGCTCGACAGCGCTGCTTCTTACTATGTCATGAGCAGCATTGCCAGCTTGGATGGTCGGAGAAGCGCTGGAGGCAGTAGCATGATAATGTACAACGGTGTATTTTGGTCCTGCGTCTACTGCAAATGATGTAAGTGCCTTTTTTTTTTTTTTTTTTTTTTTTCCCACTAATACCATAATCAATATTATTAGGAAAATAACATGAGGGTTTTAAACTAACTTGCGTTTTATCCAAATGATTAGCATAGTTAGCAAAATTTGAGACAAAAATTATACGATCAATAATACGGAGGGATATCTGGCGGTAAACAAAATTGAATTGGAATGAAAAATAAAAGTTTTTGATAAAGGAACTTAAATTTGGTGAAAGTGTTTTATACCGCTGAAAATATGCTTATATGTATAATATATTTTTAAGTAAAACAATATGAGTATTTTTCAGTATGTATGACAAAACTACGTAATTTTGCAGTAAAATTTCATAGTACCCTATAGGTATAAAATATAAGTATTATACATAAAACTGCTAATTAACTAAGTTGATTAGAGAGTTTGACTTCATATTTTGCTTGATTTATTACTTACGATGATTGCATATATTAGTATCCACTGTTTTTCTTCCCCCAAAATACAGAAAGTATCCACTCAATTTGGTAAATCGGGTCAAAGCTATTGCTTGACTTAGATTTGGTCAAAATTACACTATTAATATAATACTAACCCCATCATGGAGCACCCAATCATTATTATTCTTTTTCCTAAAATTCATAGTAACATTTTAAGATAAATTGTGTATTTGATATTAAAATTGTCTGGTTATGATTTTAGTGGATGATTTAATTATTTGAATATGGGAACTTTGACCATTTTTAAATAAAAAATAGGCAAAAGTCAGTAAAATATGTTAGAAGAGAAAATTTTGACCCAATTTGACAAAGTAAGGATTTGGGCAATGTCAAATTGTTACTTTGGTTTGGTTTCATTCTTGTTAGATTTGGATATATTTTAAATTTTGCAAAACTATTGGTTTAGTTTGGTTTGCAATTTCAATATGTCAAATATATTTATATGATCAAATATGTGATATATCTTTTTTATTGGTATCTATAAAATTTATTGTACAGTTTACTGCACAAATTTAGTGGGTGTTTAGTTTTATGTGATTCTTTCTTAGGTTAATAACGTAAAAATACTCTTATTTTTAATTTTTTCCACAAAAAATACCCTATCTTTTGAACTTCTGCAAATGAATAACCTCACTTTTAAAAATCTGCAAATTAATACCCTCATATTTACGATTTCTACAAATTAATACATCACTTTTGAATTTTACAAATTAATATCCTGACATTTACAATTTCTGTAAATTAATACCCTCAATTTTTGTTTCTTCATATATTTATACTACGAGCAAATTAAAAGATGCAAATATCTCTCATTAACTTATTAAAAATATTTAGATATTCGTATATTATCGAAAATTATTTTATAACTATTTTTTTGGTTAATTGCTAAAAAAAATAATTTTTTTTACCTCTTATATTTCTTTTTTTTGTTTTAAATTAACTATTTTTACATCTCATTCTAATTTTTTACTTTTATTTTTTAAATAAAAAGTGAAATAAGCTAACTACAAATATTTTTCATAAATTTTATTTCAAAAGTTAAGGTATTATTTTGCGAAATTTCAAAAGCCAGAGTATTATTTTGCAGAAATTTAAAAGTGAGGATATTATTTTGCAGACATTTAAAAGTCAGGATTTTCTTGCGGAAAGTTTAAAAGTGAGGGTATTTTAATGTTATTATCCCTTTTTCTTTTTTTTTTCCCCTCCTAATTTAATTTTCTTGTAATTTGCTTTGAGATGAGTTTAAACACTCTTTGGTTTGTAACAATTTTATAGCTAAGTATTTTGTTTCAGTGTTTCTGGGATGAATTTTATTTTAAAATATTTAAAACAAAGCAAATAGAATTTTATAGTATCAGGAACGACTTTCTTAAATGATTTGTTAAGATTTTTAAAGAATTTAGTAGAACTCTGTTGAGGAACCTATAATTGCACCTTTTAACTCTAGTTAAGCCCATTATTACCTCTTAATCTAGTGATCCTATCTCTACAGATATTGTTCCTAGTCCACCTACACATCAACTTCTAAAACTTAGATCGAATATATATATTTTTCTTTGATTTTCTTTCCAATATAACTATTGGACTAGTTTTCAATTTGTTAGAGGTTTTTTTTTTTTTTTTTTTTTTTTTTTTTTTTTGAGAAAACAAGGTATTTTGAGGATTTCTATGTTTAAAAGAGTATAGAATAAGTACGAAGAGTCCGGATCATACATCTTCACTAAGCATTAAGACTTTTTCTTGCCAAATTTTCTTCTTTTTGGATTGTTGTTTATAATGTATGAGTTCCAAATCACCGGAGTCGAATTCTCGAACCTTGAGAGATTGATGTAGAATAGGAAACATGTATTTTAGGAATGTTATTAGTACTATTACTGAATAGGTTTTATTTAAATTTCTATTTTTATTTTTATTTTGAGTAACTTGATTTATATTATTGGTTTCCAATCCAATAGGTATTTTTTTTAGCAATCTATAGGTATTTTTTTTAGCTGTTGGATCATTATCTAAAGGCTACTATAATTAGAGTTGTTTAAAAAAAATAATAAAAATAAATACCTATTATTTGATATTTTTCTCTCTTTACCTTTTACCACGAAAAGATGTGCATGATAATTTTTAATTAGGTAAAACAATACCTATAGATAGATAAAAAAATAAAAACTATTGGATTAATGCCCATATTTATTATTTACATTAGTTTTCTATTTGTATTTAATTACCTATCTATAAATAGATTATCTACATTATTACTTTTAGTGTGTTATGAATAAATATTAAATTATTATTGAGTTTTTTCCATCTATAGTTCTTGCAAGAGTTATGTTTAATTCTTGCTCTATTCTCACTCTTTTTTTTAAAAAAAAAAAAAAAAAAGATTTTCCTAACTTTTTATGTATTTATTCCTTAATTCTATTTACCCATGCTACTCTACATATTTTTTTTCTTTCTCGTATTGTTCTACATAAGTGACAATAGGTTTAAAGGGACAAGGAAGAATACTTTAGCATAAGAAAGTTTTCTTTCCAATGTCGGCATTATCAGTGCTCGTTTTACATCAAACTATTACTCCATAGCGTTCCTCTATGAAATATTAGCGATTCCTAAAATGTATGCAGTAGTTAGTTTTTTTAATTTGGGGTATATTAATAAATAATTAACTTCTATTCTTTGATTGAATTTTATGTACAGTTTTTCGCTCTGAGTGGTTTTCCTCGCCCAACTCTCCAAAATCCATCTGATCACTTCCTGAAAACCATAAACATGGATTTTGAAGTAGAACAGGTCATGCAACTTTCTAGCTAAAAGAAATACTATAATCCTATAATAAATTTTAGAAGTGTCAATATATTACTATATGATAATAAATAAATTCAAGTAAGACTTTGTGGGATCCAATCTATTAATTATATTCCCCTAGTTATGTGATGGTGATTACCAGTGATGCCCATAGTATTGCTCATTAATAAAAAATAATAGATGTTATTTTCGTAATACTTACAGGATATTGAACAAAGCTCAGAAGGAGCAGTAAGTACTGTAGAAAAAGCAATTGATACTCTTATAAGGTCTTATAAAGCGTCTGAAACCTACCAGCAAGTTCGAACACAAGTAGCTGAAATATGCAGTACGAAACAGGTAATACTCTAGCCAAAAATTATAACCAATTCATATTAGGTTCTTGAGGAAAAAAAAATGACAATATCACGTCCCTACACTAACAAGTATATATTGTCATATAGAGTCCAAATTATAATACGAATGCAATTCAACTTTGGGATAAAATATTTCCCTACTTGCATGTGATAGCCACAAGATTTTTAAGGCCATAAAATAATATATCTCCATTTTCAGTGAAACTACTAAACCAATAATTAAGTACTAAATTTAGGGACTCCATTGTTCTACGATATTTATTCGGGGACCAAAGTCTAAATCCCAAGAGTTGTTTGAATAATGCGCGAAGGAAAAGCTTAGGTGTTGTTCGGTAGCACTGTTATTTTCTGGATATTTAAACATAAAAGCAAAGTACTTTTATGTTGTTTGGATTTTCTGGATTTTTTTTACCCAAAAAAAAGAGAGTGCTTTTTCTTATTTTGTTTTTGGTTTTCAGAAACAAAAAGTGTTGGGTAAACTTATTTTTGTTTCTTGTTTATTAAAATTTAAAAAAAAAATGTTTGGTGACCATCACTTTTACTTTTAAAAGTGGAAAGAGGGAATTAATTTTAGAAGATCTAATTATAAAATATGATATAAACATTTTAAAAAATGATGTAAATAAATAGGGAAAAAATGATGAGAGAAAAAGTGAGGAGAAAAAATCACTACAAAAAAGATCTGCTATCACGGCGCGTGTACGAACGCGCCGTGATAACAGACTAACTATCACGGCGCTTAATAAGCGCCGTGATAAACGG
>JXTC01000207.1:0-29639 GCA_002914845.1 Trema orientale
TTCTAAATTTTGTAAAATTGGATCAAATTTATACTTTCGTCATATTTTGTCAAAATAACAGTAATATCTTTAGTCAAAATTAATAAAATAACCTTAACTGCTTTCTAACCCTATAACCAAACATCTAAGGGTTTTTTTTATTGAAAAAAGAATTTTGTAAATTTTTAAGTATAAATTTGAATATTTAATATTTAAATTATTTAGTTGTAAGCTTAATTGATCGACTAATTATTTGACAGGGATAGTTTGATTATTTTCAGATAAAAATTGGCAAAAGTCAATAAAAGTCTGTAATAGGGGATAATCATCTCCTATTTTCAAGTACATCAATTTCTGCAGAAAAAAAAACAAATAAATGTTGTAAACCATTTTTCTTATATATATTTGGAAGTATACTTTGGATGGTATGTGTATTATATTTGTTTAGGTAATATGAAAGGTATATTTGGAACATTTGTTTTTAGGTGAATGGTAATATTCGTAAAATTTCAAGACCAATTTATAAAGTAAATAAGTTATCAAACTTCTAAATGATAAATATAATCGCAAACGATAAGATACGATATGAAGGTGATAGTTCATAATTGTATACACTGTTCGATGACAAAGTTTGATCATTGAGAGGTATTGATTTCCACCATAACTGATATTCGACACACGCTCTCCTACCTATTTTTCTTATACTTTTCTAGTAAGCCACCAAATACGACACATTATTATATATATTTAAAGTGGAGTTCTCCACTTTTCACGCACTCTGTTTTTATTGTCCAAAAAATAATAACTTTTTTTTTGGTTTTTTAATTGCGTGCTTTTACGTTTTTGTCCTTGAGGTGTGCGGGCTGAGGGCTTTGACTGTGTGGGTTTTTTGGCATTTCACTATGTTCGGATTGTGCCTTAATGCCTCTTCATCTCTCTTTCCCTTCTTCTCTCTTCTTTTCGTTTTATTCTTTATTTCTTTGTTTCGTCCGCCTTCCTCCTCTCTCTTCCTCAGCTAGGGTTATGCTCTGTGAGATTTGTTTGTTTTTTTCTCTTTTGTCGATCTGTCCCTCTCTTTGTATTTGATTGAGTTTGTGCTTTTTTTCACTGAATTTCCTCTTCCATTTTAGGGTTTTCTTTCAATGGTTGGGTTTTGGGCTTTGATTTCTAGATTTATTTTTTGTTTCTTTTATTTTATGGTGAGATTGGTTGTTCGTCTACTCGATTTTTTTTCCTCCTGTTAATATTTTCCTTTCAGATTTTTTGGTTTTTTTATTGGCTGGGTCTATGCGCTGTTGATATGGGTTTCTGGTTTGTTTATTACGATTGAGATTTTGGTTTGGTGCAGATTCGGATTTAGTGCGGTGATATAAATCTCCTTTCGGATATTTAAACTTTCCATATTTGTGCTCTTTTATGGTGTTTTTTTTATTTTATGTTTCTCGGGTTTGTGTTTGTGAATTGAATGCTTTGTGGTTATATTTTTTGATTGCGGTTGAATGTGTTTATTATTAGAGTTGCATAGATTTGGGGTTGTTTGTTTGTGAACATAATGGTTAGTGGTTATATTTTTTTATTGCGGTTGAATGTGTTTATTGTCAAAGTTGCATGGATTTGGGGCTATTTGTATGAGTATTTAATTGATGATTGATGGATCTTAGTCTTTTGGGTTTTGTTGTTTCATAATTAGGCTTCGATTCCTGGTAATTTAGGCTGATTTTTTGATCAATTAATTGCTCTTGTTGTAATTACTTTACGATTGTTTCTTTGAATTTCTGGAATAATCGGGGAATTATTTTCCCTATTTTGTGTATTTTTCTTATACCATAATATATTCGTCATCTGCTTGAGATTTTTCCAGTGTTAATTATGGGTTGTGGTTTCCCGTTTGATTATCTGTACATTTGGATTAAATATCTGATTTAAGATCTGGCAACTCATTTAATAATTGTCTAACAGTTTGATAGTATTATTTTTGTTTAAAAAAAAGAGAGGAAAAAATCAGCACAATGTAATAGAGTAAAAAAAAGTATATTCGAAGTATGGAAGAGAGATAAGTTTTTTTGTTTTTTTGTTTTTTTGTTTTTTTTTGGTCTTTGGTTTTTCATAATTCTTTTTCTTTGATATCTGTAGTTTTTTTAGATTTTTTTTTTATGCTAATGATGATATCTGTTTTTTTACTAGACTAGATGTCTAATTGCATTTATAAATTTAGTCCTATTTATGCAAACTAATTGAATGCTGTTGTGATATTTTTGTACTATTCCGATCAGGGAAAAAAAAGAAAAAAATTAAAAGAAAAAAGAAAAGAAGCAATTTAAGAAAAAGAAAAAAAATCAAGGATTCTTAATTTTTTAAATATATTTTTGTTTTTCTTTTCTTTAATGCATTCATTTATCTGGTGTCCTCTGCTTATATGTTGCCATCTGTTAAACTTTTATTGAATACTTTTTACATTATTTTTATTGAAGTCTGACCATAAATACTTATCCTACTTACAGTGCCTTTTACACCCTGCTTTCTTCTTTATAATCTACTGAGTTTATTCTTAGCCTTCTTAAGTCTGCTCTTCACTCTCTTTACCGTATTTATTGTTCTCTTACTTACTTACCTTCTTTATACAACTGTCTTTTTCACTTGGTACCTACTGAGTTTGTTGTCGAGCCTCGTTAATCATATTTATTATCCTCTTACTTTGTCCTTTATAAAATCTTTGACTACTTATTGTTGGGCCAAAGAGCTTCTGTGTGAAATTCCTCAGGTATTATTACTCTCTACCATACTCTATTATGTTGTGTTTTCCCTGGTTTATGTGAGTAATGACTGTATTTTGTTTTGGTACTCATTAATATGTATTAGATGTTCTGTTCTTGTACTGTAAATATTTGCGTGTTTGCTCTTTTAGTCTATGTCATATATTATTGCAATGTTTTGTTAAATGCTCCTATTTTTTATTTTAACTCTGCTCTTTTGTTTTAGTTATTAATGCACTCTTTATGCTACATTCATTCAATCTGATTATTTAGTGTTTTAGTTTGTTTTGTTTTCAACTTTTTCTTTTGTTCTTTTATCTGATCCTTTAATTTTATCCTTATCCTTAGTTAGTTGTGTCTGTTGTTCTGTGAATTATTTAGGTTTAGCCTTCTGTTTTCTCCCTGCCCCTGAAAAAAGCTCTTTTCCCCTTCTCTTTGGGTTCTTGTTCCCTTTTATTTATTGTTATTTTACTACTTTGTAACTATATTTTATCTCTCAATACACATTCGACGATAATGATAATATTTTTAATTTTTGGATCATGTGGAATTAGACATTAACTGCCCAAAAATTACTGTGCATAATGGTTCTGCTTCTAGAATTAGAGTTTACAGTGGTTGTTAGGTGGGGATTTCTTATATAAATTTGTTTGGGTTGTAACTATTATCATGATCTTAATCTTAAGATTTTTTCTATAATTTATGACTAAGTCCATCCATTCTGCCCTTCTTCTCTCAAGTTATATGATTTTAGTTAATTAAGTTCTTTTCTTTTTGTTTGACTAAAAAATTTGATTGGGTTTGTATTTAAGTATCAGGTTTGGATGCTTACTTTGCTTGGTCTTTTTTTATCATGTCTAATGCATCCTGATCATTTCTTCGTTTATTTCCTTTTCCTGCATTCTTTTTTCCTTTGCTCTCATTCTTCCTCTTCCTTATTCACTTGGTACTGATTGGGTTCGTATTTAAGGAACAAGTTTGGATTAGGTCTTCCGCTTACCTTGCTTGGTCTTTTTTTATCATGTCTGATGCATCCTGATCATTTCTTCGTTTATTTCCTTTTCCTGCATTCTTTTTTCCTTTGCTCTCATTCTTCCTCATCCTTATTCATTGGCAGTTTCTGGGCTGTAATATGTTATAATCCCGTGATTTTGCTTCTACTATGTGGTCAATATAATCTATACGGCAAATTTTTATATATATTGATAATGTTTTATATACTAATCTAATTTTCAGAAATATTTTTCTCTTTTATGATAAATACGAGAGAACTGTTTCTTAGGTAGTTAGATAAAGACTTAAATACATTATCCTATAAATTTGCCGTATATTGATGATATGTTCAAATATCTGAGCCAAATACTATATATACCTACATATCTATATAAACATACTTATTTACGTAGTTAGATACAGAAAATCAATCATATTTGATTGCTTAGGCACTTTGGTACTTTTATTGACTAAGGGAAGCAAGAAGATCTTAATCTGTACAGAATAACATATAAGGAAAAGATGATTCTAAATGATCTGATTGTAAATTCATTGACAAAAAGTTTATTTTTAACAGATATGTAATCTTTTATTCATTACGTGTATAAATTGATATTTTGTATATTTAAACTCAATGACTTCGATTTTGTGCATAGTGAAGATATTCTGTTTAGCATTTGACTGCAATAATTAGTAATAAGGAGCCAAGGATATTATCAAATTAAATAATTGATGTCTTAAATTATGGAATAGGTGTTTCCTTAAGTAAAAAAAAAAGAAAAGATTAAAAACAGGTTAAAAAAAGAGAAGAGAACAAAAAATAAAAGCAGATATACAAAATCTAGAAGAAAAAAATAAAGTAAAAAAGGAACAGAAAAATAAAAACTTTGGTGCTTCAAAGGATACTACACCGAGTTTTAATGACAAAATAAACAAACTTTGATTTTCCAAAAAATTAAAATATCATATTTAAAATTTAATTACAATAATCCTGAATAATGAAATAAAATAAATCATTAGCTTACGTAATTAATACTTTACATTATGCATATAGACAGTATCGAATGAAATGAAAAAATATAGAAAAAGCGATATCAAAAACATAAAAATAGAATAAAAGAATATCAAAAGTATAAAAATTTGGACAGATAATATATCACATCCATTCTTTTTCTTTATTTATTATTAATTCGACTAATAAAACAAAGATATACGTAACTAAAATAATTCCTACCTTGCAGTATACATATAAAAGAAATCAAATTTTAATCGAGAAACAAATAGATCAATAAATAAAAGATAATACAATAATATATGTATGAAATAAATTAAATTTTACTTGGGAAAAAAATAAATTAATAAATACAAAATAATGTTAAGTATATCATAATTTTTATGTTTATAATGTTAAATATATCATCAATAATATATGTTTATAATAGGTAATAGCTACCAAAAATCATCATTTTTTTCTTTGCAAAAAACAATTAATTATATTTTTTTCTTTTTTCTTATTCTAATATTTATTTCTCTAATTATAGCGAAGAGGAGCAACAAAAAAAGGAGAAGCAAAATCTGTAAAGTAAACCGCCAAGTTATTATAATAGAAAAATATTTTGTAATATTTTAGACAAGATATTATTATATTTTACACAAACATATCATTGTAAAATAGTATTACCTATTACAAATAATATAATAACTATTTTATAGAAAATAATTTATACAATATAATATTTTGTACTTAATCCGCAGCAAAAATATAATTCATACAACAGACATTCTCTAATTTGGCTGCACTAACTACCATCTTTTTCTTCTTCTTTTTGTTCTCAGCCACCAATTTTGTATTTATTGGGCCACACATGTCTACACAATCATTTCGAGAAAAAATTTAGAGAAATTTAGGTGGATGAATTATATTTTAAATTTGATTAAGTAGATGTCCACTTTTTAAATTTTATAGCTAAATGTTCAGGTATATATATTTTTACACGTGGTAGATATATTTATCTACTATTTTCAGTTATTGTACTAAAATGTACTGGGTATATAATTTTTTATAGTTAGTATATAAAATTTTACACTTAGTATATAAACATATGTACCGAATATTTTGCTATAACATTTGATAAAGGGATATTTATTTAAATTGGGCCCAAAATTTCGTCATATTTCTGTAAGGCCCAAAAATTTATAAGCATAGATATCTCTGCTAAGGGGTAACTATAAAAGTTACCTTTTAAATTAATTTGTAACTATATTAGACATATCACTTTCTTTTTCAGAATTAGGACATTAATCCATCTTTAGTTTTATGAAAATTAAAACAAATGAAAAGAGACATAAATATTCAAAGTCAAAACTAGCTAAAACCTAAAACATAAATAAAAATGAAAAGAAAAAAGGAATATAAAGAGAGAATATGAGTGTCAGTTAAGAGAAAAAAGAGTGATCTTTGTAATTATAGTCTATGGAGAGAGATTTCTATCTTTATTATCAAAATATATATAGAAGTTTTTCCATCGTTATGGCTACGGATGTAGTCCCCTCAACGGGATTGGTCACATCTATTTTTTGTCCAACACAAAATACGTTTAACTAACATAGTATTGAACAAATATGACATGTGTTGACCAAATCATGAACGAGACATGTCTCATCAAAGAGACTATATCTGGCCTCTATTATTATTATCAATATATATACATATCGAGAGAGGAGAGAAAGAAAGAAAGGGTTTTTTCGGGATAGAGAGAAAAAAGACAATCAGTGCCAAATTTTGATTAGTCGGATCATACTCTATTATTAACTTAGTTCATGAATTGTTATGATTAGTCCGATTATATTCTATTATTAACTTGGCTCACGGTTTGGATAATACAAACGACGATTTTGTCGCAACTGGCTCTTCTCTTCAGCACTTTTTTCCCCTTACAATTTATTGGAACAATACCATTTGCCATGAGAAATGTTCTACAAAGCCACAAAAAATTTCATATACTTTTCCTTTTCTTCCACCGTAGTCAGAGTTTTAAGGAGTGAACTAGCTACTCCGTAGTAATCTATACCAATATATCATAACTACAAGATTGATAATTAAATGTTATTCTACAACTCCACCTTAGTTTTTCTGAACCTTTGTGAGTAAAGCTGAAAAGTACAACTCTTAAGTCCATCTATTAGTGTCCATATATTGATAATTAAATGTTATCCTACAGTTCCATCTTAGTTTCTCTCAACCTTTGTGAGTAAAGCTTTATGTATAAAGAAAAGTACAACTCATAAGTCCATCTATTAGAGTCCATTTAATAATTTTCAGAATTATATATTATGCCATTTGTAAGGAATTGGCGGCTCTTTATTTTGGGATTCAAACAGCATCGGATTGGGACCAAATCCGCGCTCTCAATAAAAAAATTGGAAAGAACACTGATCTTGGAAGAGTGCTATTGGCGTTAAAGATTTAGAGTTGAATAGCTCAAAGCAGGTGATACTAATACCAAGTTTTTCCGTTCTAAGGCAACCCAACGGAAAAGGAAAAGTTTGATCTACAGCATTGAAGATGAAGATAGGCGATGGAAAGACAAGACAAAGGACATTAAGACAGTTATTGAGCAGTATTTTTTTTGACATATTTACTTCGCAACGACCGTCCGAGGAGGATTTGAACGAGGTTCTTCAACATATTGATCGTCAAGTCTCCGACGAAATGAATCAGGAACTATCTTAACCTTTTTTTTGTGTAGAGGAAATAAGAACAACAGTTTTCTCGATGGGAGCAATAAAGGCGCCAGGTCTAGATGGGATCCATGCAGCTTTCTATCAGCAAAACTGGCACATCGTTGGCAATAGAGTGCTAGAGTTATGTTTAGAAGTCCTTAATAATGAGAAAGAGATTGGTAATATCAATCATACTCATGTAGTTCTTATTCCTAAAGTGAAGAATCACAGGCGTGTCTCAGACTATCAGCCCATAAGTCTGTGTAATATCATTTATAAAATTATCACCAAGACTATGGATAATAGGCTTCAAGGCATTTTGCAGATGATTATATCAGACAATCAAAGTACCTTCGTCCCTAATAGTTTGATCTCTGTTAATACCATCACAGCTTTTGAAATGATGCATTCGATGAAAAAAAAAAGGAACAATGGTAATCTAGGATGGCTTGGTCTCAAACTGGATATGAGTAAAGCCGATGATCATGTGGAGTGGAAGTTTCTAGATGGCCTTATGAATCAGTTGGGTTCAACGATAATTGGAGAAAGCTTGTGGGAAGATGCATCAGTTCGTCTTTTTTCTCCTTCATCATAAATGGCATCCCTCATGGGCTGGTTATCCCACAACGAGGGTTACGACAAGGTTGTTCCCTTTCTCCTTATTTATTCTTTTTGTGTGCTGAGGGTTTTTCAAGTCTTATTCAACATGCTGAAAATCAGGGGGCCCTAACGGGCTTTGCTTGTGTTCAAAACAAAAAATAATGTCACATTTATTCTTTGCAGACGATAACCTTGTCTTCTGCAAAGCCATTTTGAAAGAATATGACATGGTTAAATCTATTCTCAAGCACTACGAAAAGGCTTCTGGGCAAATTGTGAACTTGAATAAAAGTTGTATTACTTACAGCCCGAATGTGGATCTAACATTGAGGCAGGATATCCAACGTGTGCTTAACCTACCCAATGATACTTCTCACTCCAAATACTTGGTCCTTCCCTATGTTCTGGGCCGAAATAAGAGGAGTTCTTTTAACTTGGTAAAGGAAAGACTTTGGAAAAAGCTACAAATATGGAAAAGCAAGCTCTTCTCTACCGGAGGGATAGAGACACTCATTAAAGCAGTAACTATGGCAATTTCGACTTTTTAGAATTCCAATGACCCTCTGTCATGTATTGCAATCTCTAATTGCTAGATTCTGGTAGAGCAGCAGTCCAGATGATAAAAGGAATCATTGGAAAAGCTGGGATAGACTCTGTACCACTAAATGTGAAAGGCATGGGATTTCGGGATTTTGTTACTTTCAACAAAGCTTTACTAGGTAAGCAGGGCTGGAGATTAATTAGATACCATGATTCTTTGGTCACTTGGGTTCTAGAATCGAAGTATTTCCCTCATTGTTCATTTTTGAAAGCTCCGTTGGGAAAAAGCCCGTCTTAAATTTGGAGGAGTATTATGTGGGCTCGTGAAGTTCTTGAATTGGGTCTCAGATGGTGCATAGGTAATGGAAGAGATGTTCTCCTCTTTAACGACTCCTAGATACCTCGATCTACCTTTTCCGTCTGATTACCTCTCCAACCGTTGCGAACTCAAACTGGGTAGTCAGCGGCTTATTGCTCGACAATCCCCCATGTTGGAATGAAGACATGATCAGGGACCATTTTTTGCCTATTGACAGAAAAATCATTCTCACAATCCCTTTAAGCCTCTCCAACACCAGTGATTTGACTATCTAGCATTATGACAGAGATGGCAACTATACAGTTCGGTTCGGATACAAGACTATTATGAAGCAGAGGGAGGAATCTGGATCCTCCACTCCTGGGTTTGTGAGTAAGTGGTGGTACTTCTTGTGGAATCTCAAAATCCCCTCTAAAATAAAATTTTTTATCTAGAGGTGCTATCATGATATTCTCCCTTCTTTCAGTAATCTTCAAAAGAGGGTATTAATTATTAGAAAAATTTTTAGGACAAGATAAGGATCATATCTCCAGCTATTGTTGATTAAGTATGACAAACAGCAGATAAAATCCAGATCTTCTATCCTATTTCTCTTTATGAGAGACCTCTCAGAGATGGATTTTCACAGGCTAAAGAAATTTAGCGTATCTTTTTCTTAGGCTAGGACAGGGACCCTTCAGTTCATTTATAACCTCTTTATCTACTTTCTCCCATCAAGAAAGTGGGTGGTTATTGGATATTAAAATATCCTTCAGTTTTTCCTTTTTTCACGTTCTGCAAACTGATGGCAGTTACCACATCACCCATTATTTATATAATTAATTTAATTATTATTATTATTAGTTTAAATTAAACTTATAACCTTTTGACATGTGGACCACTTTATGGGATAAAATTCTAATATTCTCCCACTTGATCCCTATAACAAAAATATGTACTGTAAAGTGATGATTTGTCATGGCCACAATATATTTTGGTAACTTTCTTAGTCACTTTATAGTGAAATACTTAAGTGAAACTTCCAATACGTGAATCATGGCAGTCGTGTACTAATTATATATACATTCTCTTCCATGTATCACATGCTTGAAAATTTCTAAAAATTACTATATGAATGAACTTCCTATAAGTCATTCGAGTCCTACTTAAATAATCTCAATAGATTAAATATTACAAACTTTATGTGCACACTATATTTCATGAATTGAAATAGCCAAATAAGTACGTACATAATCAGAGAATAAAAGCAATACAATAACAAGTCTAAATAGACAATCCCATATGATCCACATGATCTTTGTATAATTTAGCTGGCAATCCTTTAGTCATGGGATCAGCTATATTGAGCTCAGTCTTTACATTGTCAATGACTATTTCTTGCTTTTTGATATGATCTCTGACAACTAAATACTTAATGTCGATGTGCTTGATGCGACTTCCGCTTTTATTATTTTTAGAAAAGAATACTGTAGCTGAATTATCACAGTAAAACCTCAAAGGTCTTGCTATAGAATCGACAATTTTTAACCCTGTGATAAAATTCCTCAACCATAATGCCTGTGATGTAGCTTTATAGCAACCAATGAATTCTGCCTCCATAGTTGATGAAGCAACTATGGTCTGTTTAGTACTTCTCCAAGACACAGCACCTCCAGCAAGAAGGAAGATGTATCCTGAAGTAGACTTCCTTGAATCTGAGCATCCAGCAAAATCCGAGTCCGAATAGCCAATCACGTCAAGATGATCAGTATGCTTGTATGTAAGTCTGTAGTCCTTGGTTCCTTGTAGATACCTCATAACTGTTTTAGCAGCTTTCCATTGTTCCATACAAAGATTGTTTTGATATCTGCCTAGTATCCCCACTGCAAATGCAATGTCAGGTCTAGTACAGACTTGGGCATACATTAGACTGCATACAGCGGAAGCATAAGGTATTGCCTTCATTTTTCTCGTTCCAAGTCATTTTGTGAACATTGACTCTAACTGAATTTATCCCATTTAACAATGGGTGCTATAATAGATGCACAATCCTTCATTCTAAATCGCTCTAAAACTTTTTCAATGTAAGCTTTCTGAGACAATCCTAATGTCCTGTTGGACCTGTCTCTGTGAATTTCTATGCCAATGACATAAGAAGCTTCACCCATATCCTTCATTTCAAAGTTTTGAGCAAGAAAACTTTTTGTGTCATGTAGCAAACCCAAGTCACTATTGGCAAGTAAAATATCATCTATATATAGGACTAGAAAAATATACTTGCTCCCACTGATCTTAAGGTATATCCACTGATTAATGATATTTTCTGTAAATCTATATGAAGTAACAAAATTGTGAAACTTCAAATACCATTGTCGAAAAGCTTGTTTCAGCCCATATATAGATTTTCTTAATTTACAAACTAGGTGACTGTTTTTATTTTCATTGAATCCTTCAGGCTGCTTCATGTATACCTCTTCCTCAGGATCCCCATTCATGAATGCCGTTTTCATATCCATTTGATGTAACTCCAAGTCAAAATGAGCTACCAATGCCATAATGATTCTTAAAGAATCTTTCTTAGAAACTGGAAAAAATGTCTCACGGTAATCAATGCCCTCTTTTTCAGTAACACCTTTGGCTACAAGTCTGGCTTTATATTGTTCAATATTACCAGTTGCATTTCTTTTGGTTTTGTAAACCCATTTACAACCAATGCTTGTATGACCATCTGGCAACTCAATGAGATCCCAAACTTGATTTTTAGCCATAGATTCTATCTCTTCCTTCATGGCATCATATCAAAAAGTAGAATTTTCTCCATTTAAGGCTTGCGAAAACGAGCTAGGATCATTATCAAGTTTAACAATAGAGTCAGAATCTTGGAGATATACAACATAATCACTAGAAATTGCTGTTTTCCTTACTCTTGAGGATCTCCTTAAATCAACAGTCTCATTCTCATTTGGTAGAATTTGAGTTGTGGGCTCTTCAGGAGCTTCATTAAGTGGTTGTTCTTGAATCGGTTGCTCCTCAATAGGTTCTAAAGTATGTCTTTGATAAGAAATAATTATATTATCTTGAGGAGTCGATTTAGAATTTTCCATTCCTTCATGAAATTTAATATTTCTAGGAAATTTACTCCCACTCACTTCATGATCCTCTAGAAATTTAGCATTTCTAGCTTCGACAATTCTAGTAGAGTGTGAGAGAAAATAAAACCTGTACCCTTTAGAGTTCACTGGATAGCCTATAAAATAATCGCTAATTGTTCTTGGGTCCAATTTCTTTAATTGAGGATTATAAACCCTCACTTCAACTGGACAACCCCAAATGTGTAAATGTTTTAAACTTGGTTTCCAACCGTTTCATAATTCAAAAGGTGTTTTAGGAACTGCCTTAGATGGAACTCTGTTTAAAACATATACAAGGGTTTTTAAGGCTTCACTCCATAAATTTAAGGGCAAACTCGAATTGCTGATTATGCTCCTTACCATGTCCATTAGGGTTCGGTTTCTCCTTTCAGCTACACTATTTTGTTGTGGTGCACCTGGCATTGTATAATATGCCATAATGCCTTCCTCTTGGAGAAACTTTGCAAATAGACCTAGCATTTGACCTTTCTCAGTGAACCTTCCATAATATTCTCCTCCTCCGTCTGATCGAACGATTTTGATTTTTCGTTCCCTTTGTTTTTCTACCTCTGCTTTATAAATCTTAAAGGCATCTACTACCTCATCTTTATGATTTATAAGATAGAGATATATATACTTTGTATGGTCATCTATAAAAGATATGAAATATCTTTGAGCATTTAGACAAGGAGAATATGGTCCACTAATGTCTATATGTATAATCTCAAGAATTTCAGAACTCCTCTTGGCACCCTTAGAATTCTTGTTAGTTTGCTTTCCCTTAATGCAATCTATACAAGTATCAAAATCAGTGAAATCAAGAGTTGGTAAAACTCCCTCATTCATTAATCTTTTAATTCTTTGGATTGAGATATGTCCCAATATTCTATGCCATAATTTAGAGGAATGCTCATTAATAATACAACGTTTAGTGCCAACATAATTTTCTTGCATAATTGAAAGGTTGCATTCATATGTGAGATCTAAGTTAAACTTATATAAACTATCAACTAGAAAACCATTGCCAACCATAATACCATCTTTAAATAAAAGAAAATTTAAGTCTTCAAATACAAATTTAAAACCCAAAGGTACTAGTCTTGCAATAGAAACTAAATTTCTAAAAAACGATGGAATATAAAAAGTGTCTTTAAGATCTAAATAGAAGCCAGATTTTAGAACTAGTCTAAATGTTCCCACGCCTTCAACCTTCGAACTCATCTGATTTCTCGAATAGATGAATTCTTCATTTGCCTCCGGTTTCCATAGATTTAGAAAACCCTGCATAACATTGACAACGTGAATTGTTGTACCGGAATCAATCCACCATGTATTATTAGGAGCCTCAATAAAATGAGATTCATGACATACATAAATAAAAGAGTTACCTTTCTTCTCGAGCCATTTCTTATGCTTCAGACAGTCCTTTTTCATGTGCCCTTTTTTCTTGCAAAAGAAGCATTTTCCTTCATTGCCTCTTTTTTATTTTGGCACATTGTTTTTCTTTCCTTTAGGACTAGCCTTTGCCTTCTTGTCATTTGCCTCATCATGAGTTGTGAGATTAGCAACCTCGAGCTTCTTATGCTTCAGTCTCTCCTTCTCTTGAACGCACATAGTTAGGAGTTCATTAACAGTCCATTTATCGTTATGTGTGTTATATGAGATCTTAAATGAACTATACTCCTTAGGAAGAGAGTTCATAATCAAATGAACCAAGAATGACTCAGAAATGTCAACCTCCAGAGACTTAAGTTGAGCAGCAATATCCCTCATCTCTATAATGTGCTCACGCACATTAGTAGAATTGTTATGTTTTATGCCCGAAAGCTTCTTCATAAGGGTGCTGGCCCTTGCCTTATCAGAACTTACAAATTGCTCTTCAACAGCCCTCATGAAGTTCTTGGCCTTATCACAATCAGGAATCAATCCCCTAATGCTCTTACTTATATTAGTCTTCATAAACATGAGACTAAGGCGATTGGATCGCTCCCATGATTGATAAGCAGCCCTGTCACTTAGCGTGCTTGATTCCGTGGGGACAGGAGGTTCATCCTCACGAAGCGCTAAGTCAAGGTCCATGCATCCTAAAGTAAGGAGAATCTTCTCCTTCCAATCAGAAAAATTATCATCACACAAAATTAGAATACGAGAGTCATTGAAAATATTAGAAACCACTGCATAGAAAAATTACATACAAATCAATGCCTTATGTTAATGAAACTCCGACTTGTATTGCCATCTTAGTGGCCTCATAAGCCTTATGTTAATGCAGTTCCTGTTTCAAAAAAAAAAAAGAATTATATATTATGCCCAATGAGGCTATGAATCTTGCTTTTCAAAAGGCTGAGGAAAATTCGAATGGATTTGTGTTTTTGCTGGGAAAATCTAAATGGATTTGATATATTTATGTTCAACGTATTTAAAACTTTGTATTAAAAAAATAGTTTGACTTTGCTTTTAGCTATACTTTTTCTAATAAACTTGTTTGTTTAATTAGTACGGTCTCCCTTTAATTTCTTTTTTTTTTTTTTTGTCTGATGAAGAACATGCTCCTCGCCAGTGACACGCCCATTTTTGTCCCACTCATATTCGACTTTGAAAATTTCAAGGTATCAGTATATTATAATGGTTAAAATGCAAATAGCAGGGAAAAAAAAAAAAAACTTCTCGTACTAATTAAAGATCACAATTGAACATATAAATATAGAGGAGGGTTACAGTAAGGATGCCCCTACGTAGGGCCACCTTTTATACACCGTTTGATAGAATCTGTGAGGAATAACAGAAATTTGTGGAGAATCTCCCATCAAACGGTGTATAGACAGGATTCTACGCAGGGATGCCCTACTGTAGACGCGTCCATATAGATATAAATACAAATAAAGACTTTTTAAAAAATTCACTTATGCTTACTATCATATTCAAAACATAACTACTCGTAAAATTTGGAAATGGGAATCAATAAATCAAACGCGAAAAAAGGTAAGAGTGCTTAGTGCTAAACGGAAATTCCAGTATCAATTTTCAAATATATTTTTTCCACTGCTTATCTTGAGGGATTTGCTCCTATTAGTAGTGTGATCAATTATAACTAGTGTCCCACGTCGCCACATGCAAATACGTACTCAGTATGCATATCTGACGCTGCACGTGTCCTATTCTTTGTGCATATTAAAAATATCTTGTTTTTCACATACCCTGAGACTAAAATAAATTCCAATATAAAATGTAATTCATAGCGTTATTATTATCATAAACAATTATGTTCTGCGATAATTACTAGCAATTTCCGACATACTATCATGCGTGTCACGTGTTTTTTTTTTCCGATCAAGTGTCATATATTTTAAGCCATTTAATGAACTTAAATCTTTGTATGGAAGCCGTCTAAATTCTAAAAACTCTTACGTTGCCCAAAGAAAAAGCAAAAGGATTGACCAACCATTTTGATAAGTATATTATGTTTTGAAAATACAAATTATGTTTAAATTTGGGAAAACTAATGGATAAGATAGAGAAAGTATCCCTTATATTCCTATTCCCTTTCAAGGTCTTGCAAGGAATCCCATCTGTATCATTTTTTTGCTACTATTAATTAATTTTGTAGAATAATATTCTTAAGGAAACGAAAAAAGAAAAATAGTGCACTTGATAGTGTTAATTTGTTGCTTTGTTTAAAAAGGGGGAAATAAATAGAAAATACATATTTTAAAGCAAACACATTGTGATTTTTTTTATAAATGCAAACACATTGTAATTAGTCCATTTATACGTAAAATTTTGAAATGTTTATTCATCTTCTCCTCTCCGCAGCTATGTAAGACTTATTAGTTTAAACTGGAAAGAAACCTTACTAATTTTTTATGTCTTTCTCAAACAATTTAGAAGTGTCTTCTACATGAAGTACTTGAGTTGATAATCCAAATTTATAACATAAGGAGTATCGTAAGAGCGAGCAATATTGAAACTACCTCTTACATTTATATTAAAGATCTAAAATCTATTTTTATTTTCAATTATCCATAAGAATTAAAAAGTAAGTAATAAATTAGGTACATGTACATTTTTTTTGCATAGAAAACCAAGTAATAGATTATTACTCATAAACATAAAATAAACCAAGTAATCCTCTATCTCCTTAATACCTAAAACGTAAAAATAAAAATCCAAAATATTACAAAAAAAATTATTTAAAGAAAAAAGTAAAAATTCAAATATAAGACGATAGAGGCATCTTTCATAAAAAGAGGAGAATTACTTGTGAATTCTAAATTTACAAAAGATGTACTCTCCATCAATTTTCTAGTTTCAGCCATCAATGGGACCTTAAGTATGATTGTTTCAAAAAAAAAAAAAAGCGTAAGTGCTATGGAGAATTATTCCGAATATTATATAGTGAAATAAAAAAAATAAAGAAAGAGAAAATATATTAAGATAAGTATCAGGAAAAAACTTTTAAACAAAAAAGAAATAAAAATGTACTTGTATATCCTTTTCAAAAAAAAAGTAATGGGAGTGATAATAAATATATAAGGAATAAACGATGGAATGTGAATGCGAAAAAAAAAATGGAAAGGGAATGAAAAGAGAAAAATGTCCAACTCATTAAGTCACAAACAAATTAATCATATTTTAAGTTTTAAATAAATTTCTATATTTATATAGGTATTAATCACATCATATTTTTAGTAAAACTACTAATATTATTATACAACTGATTTTGGATTCAATGAGTTGAAAATTCCTCAAAATATTGTGCTAGAAATCTATCTTTTGTTTCTTAAAACTAATCGATTATATTGATGCAAATAATCTTACTGATACTTTAGGAAATGAGGCTTTTAAGGGAGGTTTTAATTAGTCTTGATGGTGAGATTGTTGGTTTCATGTGGCATATTACTGTGATCCGTACAGGAGTTTAACCCATCTTGTGGAGGGTGAATGGTGGCGGGGTGAGCAGTAATGGAGAGTAAGAAGAATTGGTGAGTGGTGACGATGGTAGCGGTGGCGGAGGGGAGCGAGGAAATAGACACACTGCTTGGAACCTTTTTAATTAACTAAGGAGGGGTAGTTTAGCCTTTTTACTATTCAAATCATTTAATTAGACAACATAGGGTATATATTTGCAAATATTTAAAACGACGGAGTATTAATTTGCAAAACTCAAACTCGGGGTTAATTTTTGTAGAAAATTCAAATATTAAGGTATTTTTCTGTCATTAACCCAATCCAACTATGACAGCTATCAAATGCACAGAAATTATTTTTCTGATTTACGTTATATGATTTTTTTTTAAAAAAAAAGTAAAAACATAGTTCTTCAACAATTTTAAACTCCAATGAATCTAGTGAGATTTGATAGAAAAATACAAATATAATAATTTATTTGATATTATAAACCCTAATTAATTACAAGGTAAGATATTTTTGTTTACCAAAAAGGCTAAACGTAATGATTTTTTTGTTTGGTTATTATCTGTTTTTTTTTTTAATTATCATTTTCTTTCATCTTGTGACATGCATTTCTAGCTATGTAGCTACTTATTATTGTAGTTTTGAATTTAACTACAAGAACTAAATAATCATTACCTTTTCCTCATGAACTTCATAATAATTGTCTGCTTTATTTGATATAATGAGCTAAATAATCATTATTGTTTTCCGTCACTTATCATGTGTAAATTGTTTTGCTTATGGTATACATTTATCTCAAAAATGGGTTGAATTTATTGAAATAAAAAGGGTTTAGGACAGCCTTACCAACTTTTTCTTAAAAGATAATGACAGAAATATCATCACAAGAAAAAGAGGATTTTCTGTATGATCAAGATAGCGCCTATAAAATGCGATAATATTTTTGTAATTAAGTAAATCTTTTAAAAATTATTATATTAAAAAGTGACAAACAGAAACTATTAGGAACTTTAGCTTAGTGGTTGCTACCAGCAAACCTCTCAGCCACTTCATGGGTCCAAATATATAAATGTTGTATTTCTCTATTGTTTGTTTTGCTCTCTTTCTCTCTCTCTCTCTCTCCCTCCCCATCTCACAAATAGAGTGAGCTATTTTTTTCTTATCTTATTAGTCATCAGGTACTTGGAAACTTATAGTAACCAACTACATCACAAAGTACTTAGTGACTTATGGTAACCAACTATCAGCAAACAATGAGTACTTGGTCACCTATCTACTTGGATTATTGCTAAGCAATATGGTTACTTGTTATCTGGATATTAGTTTATCTAGAAAACAATTAGTTTCTATGGTTATCGATTAATGGTTTACCTATTAACTAGATGTGTATATATATAATTCCTAATCTTTTTGTGTTTCTCTAGTAACTAATCATTTTACTGGATTATCTGGAACCAAATGGTTTCTTTGATTATTAATTTCTAGTTTCTCTTATTTCCAAAAAACCAATCTGGATTTCTTTGAATTGTTATAAGCAATCTAGTTAATAAGTACTAATATCAATTATCAGCTTCTAGTTGCAAATTAGTTACCAGTTTCCAAAAATTAATATGTAATTTGAAACCAGTAGCCATTTGTTTTCTAGTTTCTAGTTCTACATTAGCTAGTGATTTTAAGCAACCATACAAGTAACTAGAAACAAATAGCAAATATGGTTTCTGGAGACTGGTTATTATAGCTTTTGGTTCCTGATTTATCTTGTAATAGTTTATCTAGCAACCAAATAGTTTCTTTTTTTATTGGTGACTAATTACTCTAGTAATCAAATCGTTTCTTTGTTTACTAGTTTCTATAGTTACTCATAGAAACCAATTTGACTTCAAATTTCCAATAATTAACTTGGTTACAGGTTTTCATTTTTCAGTTTCTAGCTTCCTATAACCAATTTGATTATTAGTTTCAAAAAATTTGAAGTTGGTTTCTAATAGAAACTAACTGAGTTACTCATTTTACTATTGATTTCTAATTTCTAGTAACCAAGTTGATTACTGGTTTCCGTAACTAGTTTTTTTTATTGATTTTCAATAACTAAATAAGTAATTAAGTTTTGTTATTGATTTCCAATAAATAAATCCTAATTTATTACTAATTTAGTTACTATTTTAAAAACTCCATCTCTTCAAATTCATATTACGAGGAAAAGTAATTAAATATAGGGGTCTTTTGCAAAATACCCTCTGCAGAAAGTGAATTTAAGAAAGTACACCCACTTTTATAATTTTTGTGTAGTTGCACCTTTTAAGTAAAATATTGATTGTGAAGACTAATATACCCCTGATAGTATGTTAGCAGCTGGCATTAGGTTTTTTTCCTCATTTCCCATCCTCTTCTTCTCCTTTTTCCTTTTCTTTATCACTATTATTACTCTATTTCAGCAGAAAACATAAAGACATCAGCGGAAGAGAGAGATTTTTTTTGTTAATTAACGGTCAAGAACGTGATCCTCCTCGTCATTACACTTTTCTCTTCGATTGTTTTCTCATTTCAAGGTTCAAGCATCAAATGAAGTAAGTAGAAATTACATTTCTAAAAAATTATTGTTTAGAAATTACATTTCAAAAGAATCTTTCTTTGTCAATATAAGTTTGATTAGTTGATTAGAAGTTGTTTTTTAGTAGAATTTAAAACTATAGTGGAAAATAGAAAGTTTTTGGTCATTTTTTTGAGTATGAAAAGCTGTAAATCGGAAAATGGGTTNCGAGTATGTCAAGAAGTTCTCGGGACTGATGCTCGACATCAAGGACATGTCCGAAGCAGATAAGCTTTTTCACTTCTATGAAGGCCTCAAGCCTTGGGCTAGAACAGAGCTGCAAAGGCAAAGGATTCAAGACCTTGCCACCGCTCAAACGGCCGCTGAGCGTTTGATGGACTATACCTCGGAAAACACCCAGCAGAAGAAGAATCAACCCACTCAGAGTTCAAGCAATCCGAGTGGCAAGAAACAAGGGAAGCCGGGGCAGAGCAAAAGTGGGGGAGCGGACAAGAAGAGCAATGAGTCCAATTCCTCCTCGAGTAGTAATGCCCCACCCTATGGGAAGAAACCGATGGCCTGTTTCCTTTGCAAGGGGCCACATAGGGCCTCAGAATGCCCACACAAGCACAAGCTGAGTGCTATTCAAGCTTCGATTGCTCAGGAGGAGCAAGGCGAAGGTGAAGAGGAGGACGAGTGCCAGATGGGGGCCATTAGCCTGTTAAATGCCTTCAAGAACTTTTTGAGAGGCAACCCATGAACTTTCTCTTTTCCTTTTAATTTTGACTTTATTAGGTTTCTTTTCTTTTATTTTGTTTTTGTGTGTTTCAGGTTCTTGCACAAGTTTGGGGGTCAATACGTGGACTTCAGCAACTGAACTAGAAGCCTCCACCTTCATGTGAAAATCTGAGGGAGTTTTCTTTTACCTTCTCTTTTATTTTTAACATTGGGGACAATCTTAATTTTAAGTTTGGGGGTAGGGAGTAAAAATTTTCAAAAAAAAAATAAATAAATAAATTAAATTTAAAAAAAAAAACCGAAAAAAAAAGTTTTGTTTTGTTTTCATGACCTAGTTTGATAATTGAACGCCGATGATAAGACCGTGATTTGATTGAATAAGATTCTTGGAAGAATGATGAATGTTGTTTTTGTCTGTGTGCTTGATTCGGTGTTAGGTTGGTTTTGCTTATGATTCCTTGATAATTTTGAGCACGTGAATAGTTGCATTTGATTGTTTTGCTTACTTGGAGAAAGTTTATGTGAATTAAGTACATCTTTGAAATCTCATTGTTAAACTCTAGAATCCGTTTAATTATCACTTGAGGCGAAATCCTAGACTGCATTGCATTAGAGATATGATTTAGGCTATCTTTGGATCGTTTGAGCCTTTCAAGCCTACCATTGACACTTATATATCCATAGTTTACCCCTTTGAGCCTATACCGATATTTTCTTTACCACCCATATTTTTAGCCTAAGCTTTTAAATGATTTCCAATATTTTACCTTCTGCCCGATAGCACATGTGATCTTTGTTGAATATATTTTGAGTTATATGACGATTTGGGAGGAAGGGTGGTATTCAGGAAAAATATTTTGCAGAGGCATGAAAAAAAAAAAAAAGAAGAAAGTACTATACTCTTCTGTGAAAAAAAAAAAGTGAAGAAAAATGAAAAAAATGTGTAGTGAAAAAAAAAAGTGAAGAAAAATCACAAGTTTGAGGGTATAGTATTTCAATGAAAAAAGAAAAAAAAATATGGAATGAAGAAGGAAGTAGGAAACAAGTTTGGGGGAGCTATGTCAATAAAGTGTTCAGTTGTAAGAAGATCCGAGAATAATTTATGTGCTTAGGGTGATTTGAGCCATAAAAATGTCTTTTATCCTACCTGTTACCTTAGCCATACATTTTAAGCTTAATAAAGTCCTAATGATCTTTGGTGCAGTATTAGTCTACATTAGTGGAGAGTGATATGAAAAACAGGCCTATGGAGTTTATATATTTCTATCTTGAGATTTGTTATAACTTACTTGTTTGCATAAACTGATCCGAGTTGCATATGATTAAATGTAATTCCTTATTCACATACACACTCAAGGAATCTGTAGTGGAATTAAGTTGGCATTTGAATTGAAATTCTAGACCTCTTTACAGTGTTCGGAGTTTTTCTTTGAACTTTATAATATGTGAAATCTTTGAGGCAAATTTTGAGAGTTGAACTGGGTCACGGTTTGGTCATATTTAGGTGTTAGAATTTTAGTTTAGGTTGTTCTTTTTTTTCTTTTGCTCGAGGACTAGCAAAAATTCAAGTTTGGAGGTGTGATAAACTCTATTTTTATAGAGTTATTTATACTTTTTATTCATTAAAAATGTGTGTCCTAGAGTAATTTTAATTTAGATTTTAAGTAATTTAAGTTGTTATATTTTATTTTGGTTTAGGTTTAGTTTTATTTAATTTTATGTTATTTTATTAGGTTTAGGTGTTTTAATTTAATTTAATTTGAATTTGAATTTTATTAGTTTTAGGTTTTTGGTTTAATTAAATTTAATTTCATTTAGGTTAAAAAGAAAAAAGAAAAAAAATCGGAAAAGAAGAAAAAATTCGGAATAAATCAGAACCGTCAGATCAAGCGAACAAATGGCTCAGATGAGCACGTGTCGTTCACGCGCAGGCGCTGCGAGTGGAACAGCTAGAGCAAGGGGACAGCTGGGGCCCATGATCTGATGGCTAGCGCAGGAGTCTTCAGGGCGGTCGGATCAGGTGCTTCTCACGTGGGTACAACCGGATTTTAGCTCCAACCGAATTTTGCCACATCACTAGTCAAAGTCCTTTCTTATTTCAGCCAATGAAACGCGAGTTAAGTGCCAAGCTCACGTATAGTTCCCACACCGGATAATTGCCAATGAGTCAGATTTTGCATAGAAACGTAGGTTAACAGGAAAGAGAAAAGAGAGGAAAAAAAAAGGAAAACTGCCACATAACTTCCACCAATCAGATTGGTGCTTTGGAATCCGTGAATAATTGGGAAGCTTCATCCCATCAGCTATAAAAGGGCTACGGGACAGAGCAAAAATACACACCATTCTAGAGAAAGAAACACAATAGTCCAGAGGGAGAGAGAGATTAATAGAGAGAGCAATTGGAGGCTAAATTGGAAGAGGAGGCTTGCGATTATTCTCAATCATTCTGCACTCTGTGAAACTCTCGTTTGTTTATTTTTAATTTTAATTTTTCATTATGTTGCAAATTTTTATTTTTAGTTTTGTTATTTTCATTATGAACTAAATTTATTTTCTAGAATTACAATGGGATCTCTATATGTAGTTTGAATTATTTTTAGTTTTGTTTCTTCTTTGATTTTGCAATTTTAATTTATGAATTGTTTATTCTATTTTGTTCTTAATGCTTTTGAGTACTTGATCACTACTTAAATTGATATTGGTAATTTGTATGAACTTGGAAAAGGAATTTCAAATTTAGACCTAGATAGAATAACACATGATCATGCTTATATGAGTTTGTGTAGGATAGGAATATACCTACATAACATGTGCAATTATTTAAAGACTTTATTCTTAATGAATCTTTTCTTAATCTAATTCACATAGGAAAATAGTGAGTTAATTAGAAGAGATATTTCTACATGACTATCGGAAGAGGCTTGTAGATATACTAGGATTCTTGATTGGCAATTTGGGATAAATAGCAATTCAAAGAGGGTAACTAGTAATTTAGGCATACGTAGAGTGAAAATTGTAATCCTAGGTTTATTTTTATTGGTGAATTGATAAATTAGTTGTGCTTTTTAATTTTGTTTTATTTATTTTCTTGTTTTCTTTTAGTTTAAATTTTAATTTTAGAATTCTCAAATTGATTGTTTGGATAAATTGATAACTAGTGAAGGTTAGTACTTAATGAATTATAGCAATTTCTCTGTGGGAACGATATCTTTATTCATCACTTTATTACTTGTTCGATACGTGCACTTGCGTATAAAATTCCGTAACAGTAGTGAACCCTAATTCAACTGAGAGATATCTCGTTAAAAGTAATGTAGTTGTGTGGTTGTATATTTTCTTAATTTTCCTTTTTATTTGTATTGTATTTGTTATTTCCTAAGTTTTAGGGATTGATTATGTCTTGGGAAAATCTATAGGAAGGTTACTAGGTAGATTATGTCTTCGTTTGGTGCGATAGCCAATTTGTATCTATGGGGACTTCACTTTCTCACTTCACTCTTGTCTTGGACAAATGCAATTTTGGGACTCCATTAGTTTCCTCTCTCTCTCTCTCTCTCTCTCTCTCTCTCTCTCTCTCTCTCTTTCTCTCTCTCTCTCTCTCTCTCTTTCTTTCTCTTTCTTCCTCTTTCTCTCTGGCTTTCCTTTGTTTAAACGTTCTAATAGTTCCTATAATTCTTTGTTTTCATGTTGTAGTTTCAAATTATAATCAGCCTTTCCTAGGTTTATTTTAATAATTTTTAGGGGTCCTTTGCAAAATACCCTCTACAGAAAGTGAATTTAAGAAAGTACACCCACTTTTATAATTTTTGTGTAGCTGCACCTTTTAAGTAAAATATTGATTGTGAAGACTAATATACCCCTGATAGTATGTTCGCAGCTGGCATTAGGTTTTTTCCTCATTTCCCGTCCTCTTCTTCTCCTTTTTCCTTTTCTTCATCACTATTATTACTCTATTTCAGCAGAAAACATAAAGACATCGGTGGAAGAGAGAGATTTTTTTTGTTAATTAACGGTCAAGAACGTGATCCTCCTCGTCATTACACTTTCCTCTTCGATTATTTTCTCATTTCAAGGTTCAAGCATCTAATGAAGTAAGTAGAAATTACATTTCTAAAAAATTATTGTTTAGAAATTACATTTCAAAAGAATCTTTCTTTGTCAATATAAGTTTGATTAGTTGATTAGAAGTTGTTTTTTAGTAGAATTTAAAACTATAGTGGAAAATAGAAAGTTTTTGGTCATTTTTTTGAGTATGAAAAGCTGTAAATCGGAAAATGGGTTGTAAAACAATGACATCCGCAGTGAAGAAGAAACCCAGATCGGGATAGACAGGTATGTCTAGTTTCTAGACAGCTTGTCTAGAACTCGACAAATAGACAAGTCTATCTAGTTTCTAGACAGCTTGTCTAAAACCCGACAAATTGTACATTGTCTATTATGCTTGACAATATTGTCGAGTCTTGTCCCAACAATTGCACATCTAGGCTTTCGACACTATATAGACAGTTCTAGACACACCTGTTGAGCTAGAGACCAACAGTTGTCATCTAGGCGCTAGACACTTCTCGACTAAGCTAGACACATTGTCTATTATTCTCGACAGTGGAATCGAGTGACTAGACATTATGTCTAGAGAGGTAGACACTTTTGTCTAAACAGTAAATATTATTGTCTAGAAACTAAAGAAACATATCTAGCCACTCGAAACACATGTCTATCCACTAAAAACACATGTCTAACAACTAAAGATACATGTCTAGCCATTAGAAACATAGGTCTAGCCACTAACACATGTGACACCTAACTGAATTTAGTATTTAATGTTTGCTAATATATATGTCTTCTTTTCTTTTGTAATTTATTTTTTGTTCAGGTATGTCATCAACACTCATAATCATATTATATGATGGTGTTTGGGAAAAGAACGAAGATTCTTCTTGGAATTGGAATGGAAAGAGACAACGATCAAGATGCATTGTGGTTGAACCAAACATTACTTTCAAGCAGCTGGTAGATGAGATATATCAAACTATAGAAATCGATAATGATGTCTTTGATATAGAATTGAGTTACAAGCCAAATATAACAATAGATATTGTTCCAATAGCTATAGAAAATGACAGAGATGTTATGGCTTTTATCTGTTGGCTGAGGAAAGACAACATCCCCCTATGTGTGACATTGGTAAGAAAGTCGGGAAACATAACTTGTAAAGAAGCATTTGTTTCAAGGCTTGATGATATAGCAAATATAAGAAAAGATGACGATGATATGCATTATATGGGGGAAGATGACACAAATGATGATGGTGGTGGTGGTGGTGGTGGTGTTGAGGATGAGGAAAAGGAAGAGGAAGAGGAAGAGGAAGAGGACGTTGACGACGACGATGATGATGATGATAATGATGATGATGATGATGACGAGGAGGAGGAGGAGGACAACGATAACAACAATAGAAATGATGAGAAGGTTGCACTTCTTATTGAGCCAGATATTNGCTTCCTGTCATGTGCAATTCAGAGGCTCAACCTGTTCGTAGTGGAGTGACACAAACAGGTAGCACGTCAAATTCAATTGCACCATTGATCATTGATGAAGATTACTTTACTGTTGGTCAATATTTTGTTGATAAAAAGGAGTTAAAGAGTAAATTACACATGCTTGCTATACGAAAGAACTTTGAATTCAAAGTGATGAAATCAGACAAAACTTTGTTGGTGTTGGTTTGCATTGACCCCAATTGCAAGTGGCAGATTCGTGCAATGAAGTCGTCCATCACCAACTTCTTTGTCATTCGCAAGCACTTAAATGAGCATACTTGTTCGTTAGCAATGCGCAAGAATCATCATCGGCAAGCAAGTAGTTCTATAATTGAAGATCATATAAAATCAAGATATGAAGGTGTGAAAGTTGGTCCAACTCCAAGTCAACTAGTCAATGATTTGCGCCTTGATCTAGGGGTGAAGTATACTTACTGGAAGGCTTGGCATGCAAGGAAGCATGCACATAAGCTTATTAGAGGTGATCTAAGAACAAGTTATAGTAAGCTCCCATCATACTTGTACATGCTTGGAAAAACAAATCCAGGTACGTACAGTAGAATCGCACTTGATGAAGACAAGAAGTTCAAATATTTATTTATGTCTTTGGGTGTATCCATTAGAGGTTTTCGTTATATGAGGAAAGTCATATCCTTAGATGGAACTTTTTTGAGATCTGAATTTGGAGGTACTATGCTTATTGCCACCGCATAAGATAGAAATTTTCAAATTTATCCTATTGCTTTTAGTATTGTTGATTCTGAGAATAATAATTCTTGGGAATGGTTTATGACCAAATTAAGAGATCAAATACCTGATACGAAGGACTTAGAGTTTATTTCAGACCGACACAAAAGTATAGCAAGAGCAATTGCAAAAACTTATGTGTTTGCACACCATAGAGTTTGTATATGGCACATGGGACAGAATATCAAGAAGGATTTTAGGAGTACTGGTTTGAAATAGTTGTTTGAAGATATTGCAAGAGTGTATAGAGTGTCAGAAATTTAGGACTCTATTTGCTGAGCTTTCTTATAAGTATCCTGCAGTTACACGTTACCTTGAGGTTGAGAATTGTGAACGTTGGTCAAGGGCTCATTTTCCAGGAGATCAATACAATATTATGACCAGCAATAATTCTAAGTCATTGAACAGTGCCTTCAATGAAGCTCGAGCATGGCCAATGGTTGCTTTACTAGAGCATATAAGAAGTACTCTAGGTAATTGGTTCTATGAACGTCGTGTGGAAGCAGAGAAATGTAAGTCTCCTGTTACTGTCGAAGCCGAAATAATTATGAAACGAAAGTTTGTCCAGTCATGCAACATGAAGGTAATTCCCATTAATCAATTTAAGTTTAATCTCAAAGATGAAGTACTTGATGGGCTTGTGAATATTGAAGAACTAAGTTGTAGTTGACGAGAGTTTGACATTAACAAGATTCCATGTGCACATGCCATAGCTGCAGCTCAACATCGAAGTATAGATATGTATAGTCTATGCTCTGATTTTTACAAGACTGACTATTGGAGGATGGCATATGCAGAATCTATTTATCCTGTGCCTGGAGAAAAAGATTGGGATGTTCCAGAAGCAACGAGGGATATAATTGTTAATGCACTAGATAAGAAAACTCGAAACGGGAGACCGAAGACAAAAAGAAAGCATTCCATTGGAGAGTTTTCAAAGAAGAAGAGAAAATGTTTAACTGAAGAATCAGGAAAAGAAAAGAGAAAGAAACAAGATGGGGCTCCACCAAAAAAGAAAAGAAAATGCTCAAATTATGGAATTTATGGACACAATAAAACTTCATGTAAAAATTCAATGATGTCCACAACAAATGGTCCTAGTGTGTCATAATTGTCTGTGGTTTATGTCCCAGAGTAAGACTTCATTTACTGTGGTTTAATCGAAACTTTGTTTCATGGTATTTTTTGCATTTTTTTGTACTGTATTGAGTTTGTAATTTCATGTCTGATAAGGCCTTGAATTATGTCAAAAACTTTAATAAGTTTCTAATTTTCTACAGCGTTTTGATAGATATTTCGTCTACCAGGTAGACAATCTGTCTGCATACATAGACATATCTATCCATAGAATAGACAGGCCATCTGGAACCGTAGACACATTCGTCTACCGGATAGATAATCTGTCTGGAAAGGAAGACAAAGATGTCTATTAGGTAGACAGTACCGTCGATTGACTAGATAAACATGTCATGTGGCCCGACACACATGTCTAACTACGGGTTATTGAGTTCTTTTTCGTCAAAAAAGATATTGCAACTTAATATAATGAATAATTATATAATGTTACAAAGAGTATATACTTATTATTCGATAGACTTAGTTATTGAGCACAACATGGAGTTTGTAATGATGATATTTCATTATCATAGTAGGAATGTTTTCAACAGTAATGCACAAATTATTGTCTAAGTTTCCACTACTAATGGAAAACATGGTTACCAAGTTTACAAAACTCCTACATTCGAGTAATTATATTATTTTTAATTTGGTTTATGACAGTGTGATTGCATTAGACATCTTCGTCTACCAGGTAGACAATCTATTTGCACACAAAGACATGTATGTCTATTGAATAGACAGGTTGTCTGGAACCGTAGACACCTTCGTCTACCGGATAGATAATCTGTCTAGAAGGGAAGACAAAGGTGTCTATTAGGTAGACAGTACCGTCGATTGACTAGACAGACATGTCATATAGCTCGACACACATGTCTAACTACGGGCTATTGAGTTCTTTTTCGTCAAAAAAGATATTGCAACTTAATATAATGAATAATTACATAATGTTGCAAAGAGTATGTACTTATTATTCGTTAGACTTAGTTATTGAGCACACTATGGAGTTTGTAGTGATGATATTTCATTATCATAGAAGGAATGTTTTCAACAGTAATCCACAAATTATTGTCTAAGTTTCCACTACTAACAAAAAACATGGTTACCAAGTTTACAAAACTCCTACATTCGAGTAATTATATTATTTTTTATTTGGTCTATGACAGTGTGATTACATTAGACATCTTCGTCTACCAGTTAGACAATCTGTCTGCACACATAGACATGTCCGTCTATAGAATAGACAGGCTGCCGGGAACCGTAGACACCATCATCTACCGGATAGATAATCTATCTAGAAGGGAAGACAAATGTGTCTATTAGGTAGACAGTACCGTCGATTGACTAGACAGACATACCATGTAGCTCGACACACATGTCTAACTACGGGTTATTGAGTTCTTTTTCTTCAAAAAAGATATTGCAACATAATATAATGAATAATTATATAATGTTGCAAAGAGTATGTACTTATTATTCGTTAGACTTAGTTATTAAGCACACCATGGAGTTTTCAGTGATGACATTTCATTATCATAGTAGGAATATTTTCAACAATAATGCACAAATTATTGTCTAAGTTTCCACTACTAATGAAAAACATGGTTACCAAGAGTATGTACTTATATTTCGTTAGACTTAGTTATTGAGCACACCATGGAGTTTGTAGTGATGACATTTCATTATCATAGTAAGAATATTTTCAACAGTAATGCATAAATTATGGTCTAAGTTTCCACTACTAATGAAAAATATAGTTACCAAGTTTACAAAACTCCTACATTCGAGTAATTATATTATTTTTTAGTTGGTCTATGACAGTGTGATTGCATTAGACATCTTCGTCTACCAGGTAGACAATCTGTCTGCACACATAGACATGTCTGCCTATAGAATAGACAGGCTGTCTGGAACCGTAGACACCTTCGTCTACCGGATAGATAATCTGTCTAGAAAGAAAGACAAATTTGTCTATTAGGTAGACAGTACCGTCGATTGACTAGACAGACATGTCATGTAGCACGACACACATGTCTA
>JXTC01000207.1:40964-94073 GCA_002914845.1 Trema orientale
TAACGCAATCAACCACAATCAGCCATAAATCTTCAATCCTTTTATCGATTGGTTAAACTGTACTGTTATATCAATTCATAGCTTAAAAAAATAAAAAATAAAAAGCTTATGTTGTAAAATGAGAAGAAAAACGAGGAAAAAGATAAAACATAAATACTAATTAGTAATTCATAAATCATTAATACTTGGTAATTTTAACTAATTGGGTAACAAAAATTAATGAGGTACAGAATAATACATAAAATATTAGAATAACTAATAAAGTAAAATAGAAACAAAAACAATTCCACGTCAACCAATAATAAATATGATATCCAACAATAAAAGAAAATAAGGATATTCTATATTTTCCAGAACATTGAAGATAATAGATTTTTCTTCTTTGACAATTACTATATTTTCTTTTTATAACTATTCGATCGAAATTAAACGGTCTAAATTTAAGTAACTATATCAATAGGTAGATAATACGATACCCACCGAAAACATCGTGTATATATTTATAAGGATATGTTTTCAATAAGTATTATTTTTTCTAATTGGTGGATAAATTTGTTCAGTTGAATAAGGCCTATAATAACAAGTCAATCTCATATATTTCCATTCACTAATTACTGTCTTATTCGTTTTTTTTTCTTTTTTTGTTTTTTTTAAATATAGTTTATTGAACTTGGATAAATTTGACCAAATTGAATAAGACATACAATAGCAAGTCAAGCTCATATATTTTTATATTCATTAATTAATTACTATCTTTTTTTTTGTTTCTTTCTTTTTTTAAATATAGTTTAAAGTTTAATATATGTAATTACTTTTAATTTAAATACAATCATGTACTATTGCATCAATATTTATTTAAAAAAGTTTTCCTTAAAATCATGCTTGCACAATTTTTCCCCATTCGAGAACATCTTCTCTTTTTACACTTCATTCCGAAGATTAACTAAAAAAACAAAAAACAAAAACAAAACTGTGTTTTGAAAAAACTTTAAATATTTCTGTTTGTCTCTTTTTCTAACTTTGAGAAGAACCAATTTTATAAACAAAAACAAAAACTTTTAATTAATTGAGTGGAAATTTAAATCAATTTTTAAACATATTTCTCTCGTTTATTTACCCATAGAAAGAATCGATTTTTTATAAACAAAAAAAAGCTTTTAACTTTATGGAATGGAAATTTAAATTAGTTTAAATTTTGATTAAAAAATTCAATTTAAAGTTTAAAATTTTGATTAAAAAATCAATTTAAATCAATGTTTTTATTTTTTATAAAATTAATACAAATAAATTATGGAGTGGAATTTTAAAAACTATTAAAAAAAGTTCTAACTCAACAAATAGTTATTACCCACCATATAAAGCAATACATGACCTTTCATAATTACTAAAGCATTAAATAAGATAAATTTTTGGGTTTTGTACAGAAATGCCCAATTTTTGGGATATTGTTAAAATAAATATCCCTTTTAAATATTATGAATAAAAAAATCCTTCGGAGGGTTCAAATGATATTATAGGCATCTCTAATCTAAATCAACCTTATTGAAAAACATTTTGAATTTGTGACGCACCCTATCATTCTTAAAAGGGGATAATAATAAAAAAATACGGTAACAAGTACGATGTATTTAAAAATTACGATACAACTTAAAAAGTTATCAAAGTACGACATACGGATTAAATTCTTGTAAATATACGAAGCAACAGGTAAAACGCCTAAGCCTAACACGCGTAATACATGAAAAAATAAATTAGAAAATGAAAACAAAATAGAAACATGAAAAGGTTGAGTGCAGGTGATAACATCAGCGTCCATCAACACAGCTCAGCGCCCAACACACATGCATTCATTTATATTTTTTATTTTAAATTTGGGCACGTATACAGTAGGGGCGTCCCTGCGTAGGGCCTGTTTATATACCGTTTGATGAGAATCTGTGTATAAACAGATTCCTCATAGATTCTCATTATTCCCCACAGATTTCTATCAAACGGTGTATAAAGGGTGGCCCTACGTAGGGGCGCCCTTACTGTAGCCCTCCCCTTTAAATTTTAGATCTTTTTCATCTCTTTTTTAATTTTTTTTAGCCCCATTTGCCTTTTTTTTCCTTCCTATTTTTATTTGTATGCTTAGTTTGGGATTTTTAGCAATTATAAAACTTTAATGATACTATCCCATATTCTTTTAATAGTTTTTTGAAGTGATAGGTACATTTTTAACAAAATTAATTCATAAGCATAATTTATTTAAGCAAAAAAAAAAACCATCAACAATCCTTTCAAAAACAAAAACAAAAAAAGACAACAAAAACCACTATTCACATTTCTCAAAATATCATGAATGAATAAGTAGGATATGTTTGGTAACCTCATAACTTTTTTTAATTTTTGATTTATTAATATTCCTTTTTCTTCAATGAAGAACCCCCAATTTTGTTTTCCAATTTTAGTGGATACTCACGATAATCTAGTATGATATTTATAGTAATTTTTGTTTTTAATTTTTTTAATTTATATAATATGATAAGTAACTTGATAGGGTACCTAATATAATTTTTTTTTAAGCAACAAAAAACACTAGATCCCTTGTTAATTTTCCTTGGATGCCACAGGTCACCAAGTAAGATACCTACAGTAACATCTTTATATATATATACACATATATAACAAATGTAACCCAAAAAGATACCTATAGTAAATTTTCTTATATTCTTAATAAGGAGCGCCCAACTTTTGTTCCAATTTTCTCGAATTCTATAAATAATCAGTTAGGATACCAATCCTAATATTCTATTTTTTTTTTTAATTAGAATTCTCCACTCTTTTTCTTACTTCCTAAATGCCGTAAGCAACTTTGTAAGATACCTATAGTAATCTTATATTTATTTATTTATTCCAATCTTACGGATATTATATGTAATCTAGTAAAATACGATTCTTTTTTTTCTTATTAGTAATAAGAAAGCACCAAACTCCCGTTCAAATTTCTCTAAATACGGTAAGTATCCATGTAGGACACTTATGGTAATATTCCTAGTAACTTCAACCTCAAATCATTTACCTAGATACCATAGGTAAATTGCTAAGATATCTCTAATAACCTTCTATTTTTTTCACTTTCACTATTTGTATTTTAGTATTGACTTATAGAACGCCATTTCCAACTATTTATTAGTTATCATAAATAACATAGATACTTATAGCAATATTCCTATTAACTTCAACCTCAATCTTTACTAGATACCATAAATAAATTGCTAAGATACCTATGATAACCTTCTAGGTTACCAGTGATTTGTCCTATTAATGTGGACTGAATCATCACTGGATTGGATCTTATGTTTCAAGACGATGGGGATATCCACATAATCAATCACGCACTCAAATTATTTTTCTTGTTACAATAGAAATACGACTGAAGATATCTTTTCAGGATTCCCGTGGATGATTTCTCCACTTGAGTTATACTATATATAACTATAAGGAGTATATTTACATGGCATGTATATTTCAGAATGCACAAAACCTAGGAAAACACTATCTTTACATAAAAGCTCTATAGAAGAACCCAACATTGCCCAAGCTCAAAGCTCAACAGAGATAACAAGATTAATCACAAGCACTAAATATTGACAAATAACAAAGAACATGGATGGCTAATGGCTTCCACCAGTTTGGAGTCACCTCCAAATTGCATGATTTGCATAATTTTATGAGCAAATTCGAGATTAAGCATGTAGAAAAAGGTAAGCATAAATCCATACAAGACAAAATTGTATACTATTGATAATTAGAAAAAAAGAACCATCATATCCAGTAACACAGTCAAATGATAGACAAAAACAAGATAGACACAAGTTCACTAAGTTCATTCTTACTTACAGCACTTTAAGACTCTTCAAGGCTCCGACTTCAGGGGACAAGGCTCCAGTGAATCACATAATCAACAATGTTCTACAAATAAACAACAAAACTTAACTCCTAATTGTTTTCTTCAATAACTTAAAAATATCCCTAACACTCGCTTAAAAGGAATGAGGTAGAAACTACAGCTATGTTGAAAGTATGGACCCATTTTTAAGGAATCAAACAACTAAAATTGCCAAGAAAAAAATTAAGTTTTCACAAGCAAAGTAATTATTTTCTAGCAGTATGTACCACTACTCAAAATGGTTGTAAAGAAGGGGTAAAAACAAAAGCAAGTCAAATAATATCTCACGGCGGTGACATTATTATTAGGATCACAATTGACATTGGATCAGGAGCATGGGGTTAACTTGGTTGAGATTCCAGTCCTTGAGCTGATTCTTGAAGCATTCAATGAAGTTTTCTACGCATAAGTGCCTCCTTGAAACAGAACAGAGAAAATGTTTGTCACTCAAACAAATAATCAGACCTAACCCGAACTCGTACATAATGAAATTCGTACTTGGTGCATAATTTTAGTTTATGCCTTTTACAGATGGAACATCATTGCAAGTAGGGACTTGCTTGAAAAATGAATACTTAAAAGGGATCTGATTTTTGACAATTATGCTTCCAATAAAAACAGATTTGTCACAAGTATCCATTTGAATACAGGAAAAATTTCTCAAAAAGGTAACCTACCCCATAAATAATTGTACTTTATCCCAAATAAACTCTATATCTTGAGTCTCATCTTCAAAGAGATACAAGTATGTCTCCAACCAATATGACAAAGCTAAGGAAAAGGCTAACTCATATGATAGAATATTAATACCATTTAAGTTGCAGAGAAAGAATAGAAATAAAAAAAGCACTACCTGTGAGCAGTTTTTGGGCAGTTGAAACCAAGGAAGTATAAATTAACAATGAGTTCTTTATGCTGTTGCATTATAGCTCTAGCATCTCTCTTGCATGATATAGTACCATACTAAAGGTACCTGAAATACAATGGAAAATCCTGAAGATGATTTGCAGAAAAATCCTGAAGCTAGTTCGAAGAATCATGCTTAAAGAACCATGCATGTCTCAGACAATTAGATCATGTTTCAACAAGATCTTTCGCTTCTAGGAAGCATGGAGGAACACAGTATTTCAATATTAATTTATGATGCTTGTACAATAGTGGTGAGAAGAAGCAGGATATACATGTGGCTCAACTACAATACAGTAGCACGGGCATAAGAGAAAGATGGTCCTCAAGTGTCGAAGCTTAATTAAAAGATTTCAGAATATATATGTCTACAAGTAACATAGTTTGAAAATGAACAGAATGAACTCCTTTCAGGCATTTTATCAAATAGATAGAATGCGTATATCAGCTTGCTGTGAAAAAAAAAAAAAGAAATTACAAAATTATTAAAACCTTCGATACAAGGAAGGACTTTTGGATTGTCAATCACCTAAGTAGACGGGCTACTGATATATGTTCCAATAATTAAAAAATCGTTAGTTTCAAAATTTGTATAGCACAAGCTAGGAAGACACATACATATCACCAAAAGAATTCTTGGCCAACAAAACTGAGTATTTAAAAATTTGGTCCAAGAGTTGGAGAATGTGAAAAATTGGCCGGTAAACCATGGTCCAGTGTCATGCATTTTATAACTAACCACAATTGCTCAATCCACCGTGGTTGATTTTTCTTTTAAAAACATTTAGCTGATAAACCGTGTTATATTGAAATAACTACCGTTGTTGTTTAATGTTTTTGTTGTAGTTTAGTTGTCAAGACATTAGAAACCATCGTCTCTTTTTCATTTTTTGGCTCTTGGAAATGCCTAGCTCATTAGAAACCATAAAAAATTAAGAAGGAAACCCAATAAAGTAAAACTTCTCATCTCAAGTGTATCCATGTGCTAAACTCCTATGATAACTAATTAAGGGACACAAATTTTGTGATATAATCGACACACTAGCATTTATGAATTATACACTACTATATATAAATGATATTTCTCTTATTAATTTTGCAACAAACTAATAATATACAGATAAAATAGACTAAAGAAAAAAGAAAATCTATTTATAGAATCCAATTTTATGGCCTCTGCAAATTTGTCCAAGTTTATTAAATTTAGTAGTATAAAGACATCATTTGTATATAAGGATACATGTCATTTCCTACCTACAAAATTTGGAAGGATTGATCTCCTATCCATGTTTGAGTAGGAAGGTGCAAAATTGGCCGTTGTATGTGACTATCTCGTCTCATAAATGGAAATAGCCCATTGTTTTACATAAAGAAATTGGTAAGATAAATTCTCCTTTTTCTCATTCATATATATGAAGCCTAAATTACCAAAGTTTGTATCCAACAAAAATAAAACACGTGTGTATGGCCATTAACTACATCCAGAATCAAATGAGCCTAATAAACATCTTCAACATTCTAAACAGTTTCAATAATCCTCTGGCCGGTGTGTATATGGCATTAACTACAACCACCATAATCAAAATAGGAGTACATCTTAAACAAATGAGCTAAACAGCTTCAATAATCCTCTGACCGGTGTATGGTTGTCGTGGCGGGCCCCTCTCAATCTTCTTGATGAAGTTACGAGAAAGAGAAATAAATACTACAAACCCCACAGTCAACAAAACGAGAAGCGCAACAATGAAAACAAGATGAACTAAATTGTAGGTAACTATGACTACCAAAAGACAATAACTCAAACAAAAAGTTAAGAAGATAATAGTAATCAAAAGATTACCCCATGCCTGCTCAGGTACAAGAAAGAACAGGCCACACATTGAGAAGAAAAACAGAAGCGAGATCAAAATTATAACAATATTGATCAGCAGCTTCTGAACGGCATTCAGGTTGTAGAAATTGGCAGGATTAAATAACTGAGAACTGCCAATCTCAGGAAGAGGTGGAGGGGCAATAATAACAGTAGACGCCCTGATAAAAATGGTGGGATATGCATATGCAAAACCAAAACAACCAGATGCAATCATAACCAATATCATTGCAAATATTGTCCTCCTATTAAAAGAGGCATTCCTCTGGAAAATCAAACATCGAAAACAACCCTTCTCAATTTTCGAAAAATTTGCAAACTTACTTGAAAGATGTCGAAATCTTTCCTCAGTAAGTTGAGGCCTCAATGAAGCAAAAGGAACACCACCTTTTGATTTCAAGATACCAGGAACGCCATGGACAGCCAAATCAAGAGGACTTTGTTGAGAGAAATTCACCGAGTTTACATCAGCTCCATTGTCTATTAGGTTTTTCACAACCTATAAATAATCAGAAACTGTGTTAGATTAACATCAACAGAGGAGGATTAAAAAAAAAAAACAAAAAAAGAATATTCAAAAACAAAAAAAAAAGTAAAGATCGTACCCCTTCTAAACCCCTTCTAGCAGCAATATGTAACAATGTGTTACCATCGTGATCTTCAGCATTCAGAACCTTTTTCTTCAGCTGTTTGGCATCAGGATGCAGAGACCATAGCAGCAAGCCCATCAAGCAGTTGAAGGAGATATCATCTTGAGTCTCCAAAGTTAAATGAAAAACAGTCTTGCCATTCCCATCCACGAAACAGAGACTTTCCGGACAAGTTTGCACAATCTCCGACAACATCATAGTCCGACTTTCAGCGGGAAGATGTAACGCTTGGTGGATCACTGTTTCACCGTTAGGACCAGAGAACTCTAAGGTCTCTTTGGCTTCACTTGCGAGCATGCGAAAACAAGGGACATGGGCATTCCTAACGGCTAGATGAATGGGTAACAAGTGTTCATTGTTTCGTTTCTTAGCCAAGGAAGGCTGCAGCCGAAGAATCACTCTAGCAAAGCTAGTTTTGCCATGTTGGACAGCGATGTGTAGAGGGGTTTGAGGGTCTGGATAATTTTCTAGCTTTTGAAGAAGGTAAGAGTCACCTTTAAGCAGTGACTGAAAGTCTGCTAGTTTATCTTCTCTAGCAAACTGCTGAATTCTAGTAGCAATTTCTTGTGGAAGTGCTTCTTGAGGGGCTGCCATTGGAAGGAAGAAACAAGGGTTTGACTCAGAGAAATTAGGGTTCTGGTTCTGGGAAGGGTTTGACGACTAAGAGAGATTAGGGTTGTGGGATCAAACGTAAAGGGCTGCTTCATCTTTATATTTGACGAGCTGTTCGCACTCTCGTACCAACTCCTCTGATTACCAATCTGCAGAAAAGAGGGGTTTTAGCCCTATTAAGATAGACAACACAAAAGTAAGCGAACTGGCTTCTTACCCTGCTTGGAAAGGTTTCAGAGGGAGACAACAACGCTGCGGCCGGCCTCATTTCCGTACAGCTACAAAGCGTTGGCGTGGTGGCACTCTGGCTCGTCTTCGGCACAGCCACTCTGCAGCGCATCAAGTCTGTAAGAAGAACAATCTTTGTAATTAATTGTAACAGAGTGTGAGAGAGACAGAAAGAGAGAGAGAGATAGAGAGAGAGAGAGAGAGGACCGGTGAAGTTAGAGACGCAGAGGACCGGTGGAGTTTCTGTATACTGGAGAGAAAAAAGAAAAAGAAAAGAAATGGGCTTTTATGATGGAGACGAAGTACAACAGAGAGAATGGTCAAACCAAAATTAGAAATAGAAAAGAAAAAGTTTAATAAAACCCCCATTCCAATTTTTTGATTTATATTTTAATTAAAGAGAAGAGTGTGACTGTGACACGTTTTAATATATCAATAAAGTGTGAAACTAAATTCAACAATATCTTTAATCTAAACTTGAAATTTGTTTTTTTTGCTTGAAGCCAATAACTATTTAATTTTTTTTTTTTTTTTTGCTTGAAGCCAATAACTATTTAATTATTCTTAATAGAAGAGGATCAAAGCGGAATTTTCCAAAGAAAAAAATAAATAGTAAACAAATAAACAAAAATGTTGCAAATCCATAAGGTATATAGACACGTGTACAAAAAATACAACATTAATAGTAAATATTATATTAATCTGCACCTAAAATGAAATTCTATTAATCTGCAAAAGCTAAATAACAGTTGACGACTATGTTTAAAAAAAAAACAGGAAAAAAAAAACCTGATATATATATATATACACACGCGCGTGCATATAGTAAATTGTCACATACTACACGTTATTTTGTGGTGACAATTAATACACGTGCATTCAATTTGTTTAGAATTATAATATGTTATCACTTATCAATGATCATAGTTGAAAAGTATCTAAATTTACAAAGAATTAACCTAATTCTAACTTATGTCTGGCAGATTACAAAGTATTGAAAAGATAGATCAACAATTAAATTTCGTACAATAATATTCACTCCAATTTCTACATGATATTAGGTTTTGTATCTAATTATGATTCATAAGCTTTTTCTTTTTCTTTTCTTTCCTTAATAAGATAAAAATAAAATAATAACATTTTTTAGGGATTCAAGCTCCTTAACATGATACAAGGGGTTAAGGTTAATTAGTTCCTTTTCGATGGCCTAGAGGTGTATACGGTACAAATAGTTGATATGATTTTCTTGCTTAATTATTACTAAGGTATATAAAAATAGAATATCGGCGTAATATGGTAAAGTATTTTTTTCTATTTTCAAATTTTAAAAAAAATTATTTCATCAAGTTAAAACATTCAAGAAAAAAATATAAAAGAGGAGAACCTTTATTCGTTGCTCATTTTGCTTTATTATTGGCATTAATTTCTTTTTTTTCCATCTATTTAAATTAAATATTTTAGTTATGGGATATTGCTACATATATAGAGAGAGTATTCTCATTTTTTTTAATTTAATTTTCATTGTCTCTCTCGCCAAGCACATTCCCATTTGTCCATGTGAAATCCCATACTGTCACTAGTAAGTATAGGTTTTTTTGATAATTACTAATAAGTATAGGTTAACAAAGAGAAAGAGGTTTCTTCAAAAAAAAAAAAAAAACACATTTTCAAGATAAAAAAAAAAAAGAAAAAGAAAAAGAAAAAGAGAGAGAAAGAGACATTTGCTTTTGCTTGTAGTCTTTTTTAATTTTATAATTTCCTTGTTCAAAGCACTTTCTATCAGACCTTGTCCACAAGTCAATATTTAAACATAAATATCTCATTCGGAAGGAACTTCTGTGATATTCTCGTCAGTTAGGAAGAGAGATAAGGGAGTCTGGGAGTTGCACCTGAGAGGAGAAAGTGTGTGTGTGTTTTACCGTTTAGTCTGGGAGTACTTTTAATATATTTTACTGAAGACAAAAGGATTCCCATTTTAATTATAAATAAAAATAAAAAAAAATAACAAAGAACAAAATGAAAAAGAAAAGGATAAATGACCCATTTACTTTCTAAATTTTGTAAAATTGGATCAAATTTATACTTTCGTCATATTTTGTCAAAATAACAGTAATATCTTTAGTCAAAATTAATAAAATAACCTTAACTGCTTTCTAACCCTATAACCAAACATCTAAGGGTTCTTTTTATTGAAAAAAGAATTTTGTAAATTTTTAAGTATAAATTTGAATATTTAATATTTAAGTTATTTAGTTGTAAGCTTAATTGATCGACTAATTATTTGACAGGGATAGTTTGATCATTTTCAGATAAAAATTGGCAAAAGTCAATAAAAGTTTGTAATAGGGGATAAATCATCTCCTATTTTCAAGTACATCAATTTCTGCGGAAAAAAAAACAAATAAATGTTGTAAACCATTTTTCTTATATATATTTGGAAGTATAGTTTGGATGGTATGTGTATTATATTTGTTTAGGTAATATGAAAGGTATATTTGGAACATTTTTTTTAGGTGAATGGTAATATATATCTCGTAAAATTTCAAGACAAATTTATAAAGCAAATAAGTTATCAAACTTCTAAATGATAAATATAATCGCAAACGATAATATACGATATGAAGGTGATAGTTCATAATTGTATACACCGTTCGATGACAAAGTTTGATCATTGAGAGGTATTGATTTCCACCATAACTGATATTCGACACCCGCTCTCCTGCCTATTTTTCTTATGCTTTTCTAGTAAGCCACCAAATACGACACACGCTCTCCTACCTGATCCTGATCCTTTCAAAATAAATAAACAAATAAATAATTTTGTTACCTGATCCTGATCCTTTCAAAATAAATAAACAAATAAATAATTTTGTTTGAATATCGCAACTTCATATCTATCGGCCATTGCTTCCCAATGGGATATCATGTGGGTCCCAATAATTTGTTTTTTTTTGTTTTTTTCTTGAAGAACCAATAACTATTTAATTATTCTTAATAGAAGAGGATCAAAGCGAAATTTTCCAAAGAAAAAAATAAATAGTAAATAAATAAACAAAAATGTTGAAAATCCATAAGGTATATAGAGACATGTGTACAAAAAATACAACATTAATAGTAAATATAATATTAATCTGCACCTAAAATGAAATTCTATCAATCTGCAAATCAAAAAAAAAAAAAAAATTCTATCAATCTGCAAATGCTAAATAACAGTTGACAACTATGTTTAAAAAAACAGAAAAATAAAAAGCATGATATATATATATATATACACGCGCGTGCATATAGTAAATTGTCACGTACTATAGATTATTTTGTGGTGGCAATTAATACACGTGGATGCAATTTGATTAGAATTATAATATGTTATCAATGATCATAGTTGAAAAATGTCTAAATTTACAAAGAACTAAACCTAATTCTGCAGATTACAAAGTATTGAAAAGAAAGATCAACAATTAAATCTCGTACTATTATATTTACTCCAATTTCTACATGATATTAGCTTTTGTATCTAATTATGATTCATAAGCTTTTACTTTTCTTTTCTTTCCTTAAAAAGATAAAAATAAAATAATAACATTAAAAGGAATTCAAGCTCCTTAACATGATACAAGGGGTTAAGGTTAATTAGTTCCTTTTCGATGGCCTAGAGGTGTATACATAATTGATATGATTTTCCTTCTTAATTATTACTAAGGTATATAAAAATAGAATATCGGCATAATATGGTAAAGTATTTTTTTTTCTATTTTCAAATTTTTTAAAAAAAATATTTCATCAAGTTAAAACATTCAAGAAATAAATATAAAAGAAGAGAATCTTTATTCGTGGCTCATTTTGCTTTTTTATAGGCATTAATTTCTTTTTTCTTCTATCTATTTAAATTAAATATTTTAGTTATGGGATATTGCTACATATATAGAGAGAGTATTCCCTTTTTTTAATTTAATTTTCATTCTCTCTCTCCCCAAGCACATTCCCATTTGTCCACGTGAAATCCCATATTGTCACTAATAAGTATACGTTAACAAAAAGAACGAGAGTTTTCTTCCCAAAAAAAAAAAAAAAAAAAAAAACAAAGAGAAAGAGACATTTTCAGAGAGAGAGAGAGAGACATTTGCTTTTGCTTGTAGCCCTTTTTTAATTTTATAATTTCCTTTCAAGGCACTTTCTATCTTGTCCACAAGTCTCTCTCATATTTAAACATATCTTGGTTTGTCATAATATCTCATTGGGAAGGAACTGTGCTATTCTCGTCAGTTAGGAAGACAGAGAAGGGAGTTTGGGAGTTGTACTTGAGAGGGGAGAGAGAGTGTGTGTGTTTTTTACCTTTTAGAGTCTGATTGTGCTTTTAATTTATTGTACAGAAGACAAAAGGATTCCCACTTTAGTTATAAATAAAAATAAGAGAAAAAATAACAAAGAACAAAATGAAAACAAAAGGATAAATGACCCATTTACTCTCTAAACTTTGCAAAATTGGATCAAATTTATACCTTGGTCATATTATATCAAAATAACAGTAATATCTTTAGTCAAAATTAATAAAATAAACTTAACTGCTTTTTTTAACCCTATAACCAAACATCTAAGTTTTTTTTTTTTTGAAAAAAAAAAATTGTAAATTTTTAAGTATAAATTTGAATATTTGATATTTAAGTTATTTAGTTGTTAGCTTAATTGATCGACTGATTGTATGACCAGGGATATATTTTTCTTATACATATTTGGAAGTTTTTTTTTTTTTTTGGTAATATATATTTTGAAGTATACTTTGGATGGTATGTGTATATTAGATTTTTTAGGTAATATGGAAGGTATATTTGGAACATTTTTGTTTAGGTGAATGATAATATATATCTCGCAGAATTTCAATTATTGACCAATTTATAAAGCAAATAAGTTATCAAACTTCTATATGATAAATTTAACCACAAACGATACGATATGAAAGTGATAGTTCATAATTGTATACACCATTCAATGACAAACTTTGATCATTGAGAGGTATTGATTTCCACCATAAATTCTATTCAACACACGCTTTCCTACCTATTTTTCTTATGCTTTTAGTAAGCCACCAAATACGACACGTTGTAACTGAAATTGGCTGCATTAACTACCAAAAGACATTCTCCAATTTAGTACCTTTTACTTTTACTTTTTCTTTTTCTGAGTCACCAATTTTGTATTTATTGGGCTATACATGTCTACACAATCATTTCGAGAAAAAATTAATAAGCATAGATATCTCTGCTTTATTAAGGGTAATTATAAAAGTTACCTTTTAAATTAATTTGTAACTATATTAGACAAATAACTTTCTTTTTTAGAATTAGGACATTAATCCATCTTTAGTTTTATGAAAATTAAAACAAATGAAAAAGACATAAATACTCGAAAAGTCAAAACTAGCTAAAACCTAAAACATAAATAAAAATGAAAAAAAAAAGAAATATAAGGAGAGAATATGTATATGTCACATTGCCTAAAGAAAAATCCAGAGGATTGACCAACCATTTTGATACGTGTATATATATATGGACACCAATTCAGTAGGTTTTTTTTTTTTTACCTACACATAAGCATCATTTTAGCTGATAAGAATTTATTATGCATATTTTTTTATTATAAAAAGTATGAGAGAAAAATAGCATTAATGAGGCACGTTTTTTCATGTACCTCATTATAACCGTTGGATCACCATTAGATGGTGATCCAACGGTTAAAAAAAAATACCTTCACATAGGTAAAAAAAAATACCTACTAAATTGGCAACATATATATAGATGTTTTGAAAATAAAAAATATGTTTAGATTTGGGAAAACTAATGAATAAGATAGAGAAAGTACAAAGTAACAAACAAATTACCAATAAATAAAAAAAGGCTACAAGCGAAGGTAAATGTCTCTTTCTCTTTGTTAATATCGTGGCAAATCTGGGATTTCATATGGACAAATGGGAAGGTGCCTGGGGAGAAAGAGAGTGTGTCTGTCTCTGTGTTAACTTACTACTTACTAGTGCTCCGGCTTCTCCTGTCACATCTAATAGAGTCCTTGGAAATCTCTGAACTTGCAGCAAAAACTATGGTTATTTATCTATAATTATTTTTTGAATAAGGTAATTTATCTATGATTTGAAGAAACCTATTAACCAATACATATTTTACTATATGGTTAGCTCATGTAATATTTATTTTTTAAAAATACGGGCTTGGCCCCTCGAGTTTTGTTGCTTCCCCACCGTAATCCACCAGATTTTTTCTTTTTCCTTTTTCTAAACATAGTCATCAACTGTTATTTAGCTTTTGTAGATTAGTGTAATTTTGACACAATGTGATCAAGGTATAAGTTTGATCCAATTTTGCAAAATTTAGAGAGTAAATGGTTCATTTATCCTCTTCTCTTCATTTTTGTTCTTTATTAATTTTTTATTTTTATTTTTATTTATAATTACAATGGTTATCCTTTTGTCTTCTGTACAATAAATTAATTAAAAGCACTCCCATACTCTGAACGGTAAAAAACACACTCTCTCTCTCCCCTCTCAAGTACAAGTGTTCAACTCTCAAACTCCCTTCTCTCTCTTCCGAACTGACAAGAATAGCACGGAAGTTCATTCCCAATGAGATATTATATGACTACTTTTACCAAAAAATATATATATATTATTATATGACAAAAAAAGATATGTTTAAATTTTGGAAAGACTAATCGTGGACAAGATAGAAAGTGCCCTGACCCTGATCAAGGAAATTATAAAATAAAAAAAAGTGCTACAAGCAAAAGCAAATGCCTCTCTCTTTGTTGACCTATACTTATTAGTGACAAGGGATTTCACATGGACAAATCACAAATGGGAATGTGCTTGGGGAGAGAGAATGAAAATTAAATTAAAAAAAAATGAGAATACTCTATCTATATATGTAGCAATATCCCAAAATTAAAATATTTAATTCAAACAGATACAAGAAAAAAGAAATTACTACCAATAAAAAAGCAAAATGAGCCATGAATAAAGGTTCTACTCTTTTATATTTATATATTGAATGTTTTAACTTGATGAAATTTTTTTAAAAAAATTTTAAAATGGAAAAAAAAATACTTTACCATATTACGTGGATGTTCTACTTTTATATACCTTAGTAATAATCAAGTAGGAAAAAATATCAACTATGTATATACACCTCTAGGCCATCGAAAAGAAACTAATTAACCTTAACCCCTTGTATCATGTTAAGGAGCTTGAATCCCTTTTAATGTTGTTATTTTATTTTTATCTTTTTAAAGAAAGAAAAGAAAAGAAAAAGCTTATGAATCATAATTAGATACACAAGCAAATATCATGTAGAAAAAAAAAAGGGGTAAATATAATAATAAGGTCATGTTTGGTTCCATGGAATAGAATAGGAAGTTAATGGAATTATAATGAAGTAGAATTAGAATGAGAATATAAATAATGTTCTATTGTTTGATTAGATTAGTGTAATGGAATAAAATAAATATTATATTGACCAAAATGACCTTATTTTTAGGTATCCTAATAGTGCAAAAAGGAATAATTGAGTTTTAAACTAATTGACAAAAATTTAGAATCATTATTCTTTAGCTTTTTGAAAGAAATAAGAATTCCACCAAGTATTGGAATTAAGATTCCTTAATTCCATATTTGAACGTCTAACCAAACAATAGAATAGACATTAAAAATGAATGACCATTCCATTTCAAGTTCCATTCCAACTAACCAAACATACCATAAGAGATTTAATTGTTGATCTTTCTTTTCGATACTTCGTATTCTGCCTGACATAAGTTAGAATTAGGTTAATTCTTCTTGAGGTTAATTCTTCGTATTCTGCATCACTAGGTCTCACCTAAAAGTGCTAGTTTGAAGGTACTTTTGGGTTCATAGACCATCACTTAAATACCCATGATCTTCCCAGAATATACCCGATGCGAGACTTAGGACATTACAATCTATCCCGTTAAGTACCTAGCGTCCTCGCTAGGGGGTTCACATTCAATAATCCATATATAACCCCTATGGGCGGGGTTCACATTCACCACAATTTCGGCTCGTGGCAGCCTTCCAAAACCCACATAGGTATGGACTAGGTCGGCTCTGAATATCAAATATAACACCACTAGACCCCACCCAAAAGTGTTAGCTTGAAGGTACTTTTAGCCCCATAAACCATCACTTAAATACCCATGATCTTCCCGGAACATACCCGATGTGGGACTTAGGCGTTACACTTTTCAACTATGATCATTGAATATTGATAACATATTATAATTCTAAACAAATTGCATGCACGTGTATTAATTGTTAAAATAAAACAATGTATAGTACGTGATAATTTACTATATGCACGCGCGTGTATATAAAAAGGAATAAGCAGCTGGAACTTCCAACTGCTTAATTGCTTTTGAAAATATTTTTTCACACTTTTTTTTTGTCTTATTTACATCAAAATACTTTTGTACACCTTTTTTTTTTTTATCTTATTTACATTAATAGATAAAATTCACCCACAAATTCGTGGCTTAGGCACGTACCACTAATACTAGTATATATATACTAAGGGGTAGATAAGTACCTTTCCAAAAAAAAAAAAAAAACGTAGATAAGCATCTCTTTAACCAATTTTTTTTTCCGTTTATACCCTTGCTTATTTTGTTTTTACTTTGTTTCATTACATGATAAAATGGTCATTTACTTATTAGACCAAGGACAATTTGTGCAGGCATACGCGCGTGGAGGTTGCAAACTCTCAAACACAAGCTTTGCTACCAATTGAAGCTAAGCTAATTTAACCCCTTGTATAGATGTGTTATGCAGCATTTGACACGTGTAAAATCTTTTTCATCAACCAAGATAACAGAATATATATTTGCCAATTAGGTTAATTGCTTCTAGGAAAGGAAAATTACCTTTTAATTTCCTTAATGATTACTCTATTCGAAGTATTTGTTCCTTGGAAATTATCATATTTTTATTTCCTTTCTATTTATTTTCTTTTACTTAGATACCAAACTAATAAATTATACATTTTTAAAGGAATAAATTATACATGTTTATTGTAGCATATTGTTATGATTTATAGATTGCATTTTGGAATCAAGTTTTCCAAGAGTATAGCGAAGGGTATTTAGATTATGATTGAAATTATTACTCTGATTAGAATTAGAATTAGAAATTAGAAATTAGAAATTCAAAATCTAACAACTCTATCATATTATTAAAAAAAAAAGAAAAAGAAAAAGTCACACATCAAATACTTATCCTTACGAACTACTAAGGTCATTTTAATATCCAGCAAAAAAAAAAAAAAGTCAATTTAATAGAGCTTCCAAATTATCACATATTTATAATTAGCCATTTAATTTTTGTTCCTTATGTATTTTACTGATCATGTTCAAATATGCTTATGTGCAAGAGATTACATTGTTGATAACTCTTCATAAGTCTTTTTTTTCCATAAATTTTACTTTACGATATACATTGATGACTATTTATTTGGCCATGGAAAGAAGAATTTCCTTTTCGATTTTTCTTTTAAAGCCCAATTAGAATTAAAGTATACTTTAGTTACATTTTCCTATTGATGCTCTTTATCATAATTACTTGGAAAACTTAGATTCTAAATGTAATTAATGAAATATAAATAAAAATAAATTATTACAAAGAATAAATTTATTGCCACCCAGTGTCTACTCTTCTCACCTTATTGCTAAATTACCATCCAATTAAGATTTAAAATCTAATTACTACTTATTATACCCTAATTATTCTTAAACTATCCTTTAATATAATTTTATCTTTTCTCTTCCCACTCATCCTCTCAATTGTTCTCACCCCTTTCTCTCTGACCTTCTCCTTTAAGTTTTAGCTCATACACATCTTCCTTCTATCTTCCTTCTGTCTTCATTCATCTTCTCCTTTCTCAACCTAGAAATAGAATCTCCTTTCTTCTTTCTTTTATAAATCAGTATTGTATCCCATATATATTGAAGTAAAAACTGATCATCTACCTTTGATAATTGACCAACGAATTATGATAGGAAAAACAATATGTATTTTTCCAATAAATCAAATTAGAAAACTGAGTTCTATGTAATTGTTATAGATATATATGGTTGCCAATCTAGTAGGTTTTTTTTTTTTTTACTTATGTGTAGGTATTTTTTTTTAGTCATTGGATCATCTTCTAATAGTGATCCAACGGCTATAATGATGTGTATAAAAAGACGTGCATCATTAATACTATTTCTCTCTCTTACTTTTTAATATAAAAAAATGTGCAAAAAAAATTTTCATTGGCCAAATAACCTATGCATAGGTAAAAAAAAAAAATACCTATTAGATTGGTGCCATATATATATATATAAGCATTCCTAGTGATTATCACACAAATGGAAAATATAAAAATTCAACATATATAATGCATTAATATAATCCTAAAGGAGGACGATAAGAATACGGTAAAATCAATCCAAGAGAGTATGGCCAAATAATCATGAAGGTAATATGTGATAATATCAGTGGCAAATCAGAGTACTGCAGCATCAGGCGAAACATTAATTAACTTATAAAACAAAAAGAACTCATCGTTTGCAAATAAATATTTTATAAGAGTAAAAACATATTTGACTAGCGTATTATTATATAGGGATAATTGCAAAAAAATACCCTGAACTTTAAATGTTCAGCAATTTAAACTCTGAAGTTTAGACTTTGCAAAATAATACTCTGAGATTAAGAATTTCTGAAAATTAATACCCTGGACAGATTTTTTGACCAATTTTAGGAACGAAAAAATAATAATATCTTCTATTAAAACTAAATTAATCCATATTATTCATCTTAATTTTGAGGATATTATTGTATTTTTTCAGTTAAAATTATTTTGCAGAGTCCAAACTTAAGGATTTAAATTATAGAATATCCAAATTTTAGGGTACTTTTTTGTTGTTATCCCTATTATATATTCATTACAGTGCGTTAAAGAAGAACGAATGAATTTGTTTTCCTATAAAAATAATGTTTACAGAGACATATGAAAGATTTCTTTTCAGAAAATAATTCCTTAGATCATAAACAATATTTAGAATTTAAGAATTCATTATTGTAATAATTCTTATTGTAATGTGTTCAAGAAAAAGATGTTAAAGTTTTTTTTCCCCTCTAAAAATAATGTTTAGAGAGATGTATGAAAGGAGATTTCTTGTTAAAAAATAATTTATGCCCCAAAAAGTAATTTCAATTAGGGTTCTTATGGTAATAAAAAGAATTAACTAAAAAATGTGTGTAGAGAATAGAGTGAGGGGTGGTAATAGACCTGCCCTATTACAAATCTAAAAGCAAATTAGGTAAAAATAACTTCACTATTCTAAATTAAGTTAATTAGGTAAATTATTCTAAATGTAATTAATGAAATACAATATAGAATTTAAATTGATATTTCTATAACTAAAGCAAACATGTGTGGTCACAAAATTATTAGTCTAAAAAAGATAAATAAAGGTAACCACTGAAGAAATAGTTGCGATAAATTAGTTTGTTCCAAATTTCCAAAAGAGTTTAGCATTAAAAAAAAATGAAAAAGAAGACCATGAAAAAAAAAGAAAAAAGATTAATGAGGCGGCGGGCTTCGGACCTTTTTGGTTCACTAAGTTTGCTCTCATTTTATTCTATTTTTTGCTAAACTCTTGATGAAACGCCGAACCATGAAAAGGTTACGATTATACGAAGAAGCGACATGGATGATAAGTTGATGTTTTAGTTAGCTTTTCATTTTTGTCATATGTAATTATTTGATGATAAATTCATCCTATCTATTAATATTATAATATCTAAGTTGATGTTTTAGTTAGCTTTTCATTTTTGTCATATGTAATTATTTCATGATAAATTCATCCTATCTATTAATATTTCAAGATATTATATTCACAAAAAATCATTTGAGATTTTGCCTTTTATATTTTTATTTAATTGTATATTCTAAACTATATATAGAAAGATGATTTAAAATGTTAAAAATATAGGTTTAAGGTTCTAATTTTAAATCCAACTGGGGCTAGCTCAGTTGGTCCAAGGTTTGAGGGTTGTGTGTGTGTTTGGGGGGTCAGGGGTTCAAACCTTGGTAGTGTGTGTGTCATTTTCCTTTAATTTGTAGTAAGTGGTGGTCATTAGTTAAGCCCCACTTTTTTTTAAAAAAAAAAAAAGGTTCTAATTTTAAATGATGCCTCACATGTAAAGTAAAAAAATAAAAATAAAAATAAAAATCAAATCCTGATCACAAAACAGAAACAATAGAAACAAAAACAACTCAACTTTGCCCTTGATGATGTGCAGTTAAAGAGAATTTTCGTAGTTATTGAGCTCAAACTGCTTACCTTTAGGTAGTTGTTTTTAACAAATTATAGAAATGAAGTATAATCAAATTTAACCAATTTTGTGTTCCAATTATTTTTGACAATAAAAATATTTTGTTTCTATGAAATTTAAGAAAGAAACAAGTGTCTTACTTTATAAAAAATCATTGCAGCAAATTTTTAATCTAAAATGTGATTTGGTCATAATAAAGAAAAAAAAATGTAAATATAAGAGTAGGCACATATAAACTTTTGTTTTGATGAAAATTTCCTAAAAATGACAATTTGAAAATCTATGTAAAATATTAAAACATTATTACCAATTGTTCTATGCAATATTTGTGATTTTGTTACCAGTTGATCTATACACTATATGTGCTTTAATAACTTCTTTTATTACTAACCCCAACTTGCTTGTCGATTGTAAATTCTTTGGAAAATATTTTTTTTGTTTTTTTTTTTGACAAATATTGGTTTTAAATATCTTTAGTCCCTTCATATGTGCGTAAATATGTAGATTTTACACAATGTCCTTGAGAAAAAACATTTGTTGTCTAATCTTTTTCCAAAGAGAAGTTCTGGAACCATCAAATTTTTGACTTTGTATATTCATAATTTCAATTTCTTTTAATTACAAATTTTCCTATAGTTGCAATTGCCAAAAAGGACAATCTAATAATTAAATGCACTCTTCTTAAAAAAAAGTCAAATGTAGTTATAGTGGTTATACGAATCATCAAGAAGAACTCCGAGAACGGGAAAAAATTGAACAACAAACTATGAAATTATTTCTTGAATCCTAAAATAAAGTTGAATTTTCATTCATTTTGATCATCCAGAACAATTAAAATGTTGAACAATAATACCCTGATGAAAAACTAGAAGATCGAAAAAAAAGGATAAATAGAGAACTGTGTTTTATAAGTTTCTTTTCAATTTTAAAAATAACTGCTATCTATTTGCTTTGTTGTATAAAAAGTTCTGTTTTTTTCCCCTAATCAGGACATTATGGTATAGTATAGACCGAAAAAGATTAAGGAGACTTTTTTTAAAAAAAATACAGGTAATCAAATATTAAAAAAAAATGCATATTGTACTGGGATACACACACTCCTAATTAAAACTTTATATAGTCAAGAAAAAAAAAAGATTATATGAAATAGAATTTTACTTGGTAGTTAGATTTACTTTTAAAACGATTTCTTCCTAGTTATTATATTACTAGTTAATGGTGCATATTCAATATATTAGAAACTTACCTGTGCAAGTCCTTGCATTGAGAACAACAAATATATATATAATGGAAATCCTTATCTTCACTTACTTCAATTCACTTATTTCAATCCTATTGCATTTGATTCGCTTATCAAATAGATCTCTAGCTCTCTAAACAAGTGAATTTAAATTATGTTCTTCATTTTTATTTTTATCTTTAACTAGAAAATTAGAAAGTTAAAGTCAAATAGGAAATTTATGAAAATTAGGTATTTTTGGAATATGATGAATGTATAAAGTAAAAATATAACTTCTTAGAATTATTTTTGTGATGTAAAAAAAAAAATGAATATACAAAGTCTAAATGATGATGGATTTAAACCTTTCTTTTTTGAGATTTTAACAATTGAAGAATACCAAAAGTATTTGCATTTCATTTACTAGTATATATTTAAATGCAGGCACGTGACCCGTGGTTATAATTTGAATCTATATATAAACATGTATAATTACTGTATTAAATTATAAACTATATACCTACAAAATGATAAAAATAGAAAGTTGTAGTTGTACTAAGTCAATAGAAAAAGAGTTACTATTAAAGTTGTAGTTTCATTTTAGGTACAGATTAATATAATATTTACTATTAACGTTGTATTTTTGTACACGTGTTTATATATAGCTTATGGATTTTCAACATTTTTGTTTATTTATTACTTTCTTTTGTTAAATTCTGCTTTGATCCTCTTCTATTAAGAATAATTAAATAGGGATAATTTGTAGCAAAAATCTCTAATCTTTAGCTTCTTTTGCATTTAGGTCCCTACTCTTTAAATTTTGGCATTTAAATCCTAAACCCCTCAAAAGTGCTCCACTGTTAGTCCTCTTGTCAATTCCATCGAATTATTCCGTCTAAAAAGGGCATCTACAAGGAGGAAAAAGAAAAACTCATTGAGAGAACTCAAAATCAATCCATTCTCTTTTGAAGAAACACAGGTTAGGAAAGAAACTAGTAATACCCAATATTTTGAAATTGAAAAGGAGGAGAAAATAAATAAAGCTTAGAACCTTTTCTCACTCTGTTTCATTGATGGTAAAGGTGCAAGAGCTCAGTCAACAGAAATCCCTTTTCTTGGTTCATTACAAGTTGATTTTGCAGTTTTGCAGGATGTTAAGGATGTATATTTGTGGATTTCGTATACTGAGATTTTCAGGTAGTATGAAGAAGAGTAGGGAGGGGGTGAAATTCAAATTAACATTTAAAGGTTCGTATTTTTTTATTCAAATTTGAAATTTTTTTTCACGGTTCCACCTCTCCAAGATGGAGCTTTATGTAGGTTTACATGCATTCTCCTATTTTTACTGGCCAAAAAAATGCCAATAGATAGTTTTTTATAGATGGTTTTTTATTTTTATTATTATTTTTTATTTTGTTGTTGAATCCGCCATTACAAAGTTTAATAATTAAACAAATATGTTTATAAAATTTTAATAGCAACTGAGTAATACTAAACCGTTACTAATAGATTGTGACGATGACTTTCATAAGGACGTGAAATGATTAAAAAAAAATTCATTTTTTTTTTGGGTCTCCATAATCGAAAATATTATCATAGCTAATCTGAGTTTTTTCTTCAAAGACAATATCTATGAGTTTGAATTTTTTTTTTTTTTTTATTCGTGCATATGTTTTCTTTAACGAATTAGTTGGATCATAGATGGAATAGACAGAAGGACCAACAGTGCTAGACCTTTTAGAGGTTCAGGATTCAAATGCCAAAATTTCAAGATTGGGGACCTAAATGCCAAAGATGCTAAAGGTTACGGATTTCTGCTACAGATTACCTAATTGAATAGTTATTGGTTCTTTTTTTTTTTTTTTGCCCTGCGCATTCTGTTGCAAAATGGGCGCTCTCATTCATTGTTCTGGTATTTTTGCATCTTCGGAGGTGCTCCCATGTGACCACCAAACTAGTTATTGGTTCTTCAGAAAAAAGAAAAACCAATAGGGACCTGCATGATATCCCATTGGGAAGCAGTGTAGGGCTGGCAATTCGTATCATTCGTGTCGACCCATTTAATGTCGTGCGGGTTTCGTGTTACCTGCGAGTTACCTGTTTAATGAAAACATCCGTCAGACTGACGTGTTACAATACTTCTAAACATTATAATTATTCATTTACTTGATTTTTTCACTCCAGTTTTACTTTATTAAGGTAAATTAGCTCATTATTTTATTATTTTTCATTTAAATCACAAGAAATTTGTTAAAAAATATTTTCTATGGAGTCGTTACTTAATATTTTATAATATATTTTGATAAAAAATTAATTAATCGTATTCATTCGGGTCAATTTCGTGTCAAGTATGTCAACTAAACGTGTGGATTTCGAGTCGTGTTTGCGGGTCGTGTTCAAATTGCCAGCCCTTTAGCAATGGGCCGATAGATATGAAGTTTTGATATCCGGACCACCTAATCCTGATATCATTTGGGAAGGAACTTCTAGATTATTCTCACTAGAGGTCATTGAATTTCTTTCTTCTTTTTTTGTTTCGGTTTTTTAGGACAGGCTATATATTGAGTTTGTACCTTTTTTTTTTTTTTTTTTGTTTTTTTGAAACTAATTGAGTTTGTACTTTCTAAGAAGAGAGAGAAAGAAAAAAAGAGGGGTAGATTTGAAGAGCGAGAAGATTACCGGCTTTAGAGCCTGTAAGAGGCTTTATTGTAAAGGAGATAAAAGGACAACGGTGAGAAACCTAAATTATAATAAAAATGAAAAAATAAATCAACAAAGAACAAACTTGAAAAAAAAAAAGTAAAGATAAGTTAATTAAAGGAAAATATCAAATTATCCTTTGAAATTTTACAAAATAAGCTCAATTTGTCAAATTGGATCAAAATTATCATTTATGAGAAAATTTTATTGACTTTTGCTAATTTTTATCTAAAAATGATCAAACTACCCATTGTCAAATAATTAATTTGTCTATTAAACCTACAACCAAACAACTTACATGTTACATCTTCAAATTTATACTTAAAAACTTACTAAACTTTTAGTTCTAAAAAAACTTTGATGTTTGGCTTTAGGGTTAAAGAAGTAGTTAAGGCAACTTTGTTAATTTTGATTGAGTATTTATGTCATTTTATAACGTAATTTTGCAAAATGTGATCATGTTATAAATTTGATCCAATTTTATAAATAGAAGGGATATATTTTGTATTTTGAAAAACACATAGAAGAAAATTGGTATTTTACTAAGAGATTTTTAGTATTTTCTCTTTATTTTTGGGCTTATTACAAAAATTCAGGCCCAAAGTACCAAAATTTGAAAAATCCCGGATAGACTGATTTTTTTGAAAAATCCCGATTTTATTTAAAAAAATATCACTTTTTAAAAGCATTATTAGAAAAATAACACTAAATATTTAGAAAAATACCATTTTTTCTTCAAAATTGGTATTTTTCAATGGTACTCGAGATAACCAGTTAGGATACTTAGAGTAACCAATTCAGTTACTTGAAGTAACTGTTCAAGTTACCTTAGGTAACTCGACTAACTACCTTAAGGATCTCATTAATTAATAAAAAATGATATTTTTCTAAATATTTTTAAAAGTGATATTTTTATAATTAAATCCGGAATTTTTTAGAACAATTTTAAATTCCGGAATTTTTCAATTTTTTTTATAAAAATTATCATAAAAATTCAAATTTCCTCTTAAATTTTTTTTTTCCATTTTTTTTGTTTAATAAAAGAGAGACTGTGAGTGTCAATAACCATCCTACGAGACATTTCCCGGTGAGCGGACGCGCATTAAGTATTAAGCAAAATTTGACAATTAATAATAAAATATTACTTTTTTTTTTGCCCTTTTTGCTGGAAGTGATTCTCACGAGGATATATAACCTTTAAACTTTAAAATATTACCTTTAAAGAATATAAATTTTTGAATATAAAGGATATTAAACTTTTTTTTTTTTATAAACTAAACGATACTAAACTTGAATCTATTATCTATATGATTCAAAATAAATATCCTAATGATTTAAAAAAATAGAAAAATAAATATCCTAATAATTTTGGGAAATTCGGATCCTTACCTTATTCTACTTAAATCAAAATAAATAGTTTGGTCTCACCTGATTCTACTATGATCCAAAATAAACAAAGTTTGATCATAACAAAAATTTGACAGATTGATATTCAACACACTCTTATACATAAATATTTTTAAAAAAAATTTCAGATATATTTACTGTCATATACAACATAATTACCCCTAAAATTTGGAATCAATAAATCAAATTTGAGGAAAAGTAAAATTCCAGTACACAAAATGAAATTTGGAACAAAATATATTTTTATACCGCCTATCTTGAGGGATTTTCTCCTATTAGTATAGTGTGACAATCTTTTTTCCTTTTTTTTTTTTTTTTAAAAAAAAGGAAAGCGTGACCAACTTTCTACCAAAAAAAAAAAGAAATGTGACCAACCACAAATGTGTCTCACACCGAACACATAAAGGTGACATATAGTGTGTGTTCTTACATGTTCTAAGCTAATTGGGACTAACTCAATTAATTCAAAGTTTAGAGAGATGTGTGTGAATTTGGGGGATCATGAGTTCAAGCCTTAATAATGTTTGCTATTTTAATTTGAATTTATAATAAATGATGATCATTAATTAAGTTTCACTTTAAAAAAAAAAAGAAAAAAAAAACACCATGTAAGGACACACTCAGAATGCTTACATGGGTCTTGATCCTACATTTGTCCTATTTATTTTTTATAATTAAAATATCTTTTTATCTATCATATCACTTGACATTAAAAGTCCAGTACAAAAAGACCTTCATAGCATCACTATAATTATCCTAAACAAATTTCTCTCAAAAAAAATTTATTAAGAAAGTCATTTTTTTTTTCTACAAAAATTTTCTTTGACTTCCATACATGAGAAAATTTTCAATTTTTTTCCTTTCCTTTTCCCTTTAAATTTTTTTTCCACTCAAAATATGGGTTCCAAAAAAGCCTAAAAGTCCAATACAAAAAGTCTAACATAGCATCACTATAATTATCCTAAACAAATATGTTACTCCAACAATTATTAGTGGTGTTCCTCATAATACAATGCTGTCACAATGTTCTTTTTCTTTCTTTTTGATTCAGGTGTCACATGTTTTAAGACAATTTTTATTAAAATAAACATTAAATTTAGCTTAAAAATTTGGATCGAACTTTTTTATTTTGGGTATGCTAGCAATTCTAAAAGTTTTGCGTTGACTAAAGAAAAAGGAAGAAAATGCAAAACGATTGACCAACCATTTGTACATGTATGTATATGTTTTCAAAAACACCAAACATCTTTTAAGTTTGGGGAAAGTAAGGGACAAGATATAAAGTGCAAGGCTACAAGCAAATTAAAACCGAAAAAAAAAAAAAACAGGGGGTGTAATATGGTGACAATCTGGGATTTCATATGGACAAATGGAAATGTGCTTTGGGGGAAAAAGAAAGAGTGTCAGTGTTAAATTGTTAATATAAAGCTATTACAAAAAATGGTAAAGTGCTCCAACATTCTCCTGTGACTTAATCGTCCTTGGAATCTGTGGAATCCTTTGAAGCTGGAGCAAAAACTATAGTTATAGCTATTGATTAATATTCTGAAGAAGCATATCAATGCAAGTTTTACTTTACAGCTAGCTCATAATTTATTTTTTACAATTAGGTTTCCACTGGATTGCTTTTTTTTTTTTTTTAAATTATAGTTTTTATTTTTAATATAGTTCTCCATTGTCACTTTAGTTTTTTCAGATTAATAGATTTTTTTTTGAACCGCATATTAATAGAATAATTACTAATGTTGTAATTTTGTACGATTGTGTTCTATGTATTCTGTGGATTTTCAACATTATTGTTTAACCTAGTTTCAGAAATTTTATTGTCAATTAAAAACAAAATAAGCTTTGATCCTCCTCGTCCATTATTAACAAAGCTCATTCCACAATACGGACACAGTATCAAGGTAGAATAAACTAATTAAAAAACAAATAAATCGATATTAGGACCCATGATATCTCATTCCCATTAGGAAGGCAATGGACCCAATACACGATTTGATCCATTGACACTCTCCGATTGGAATTTGAATTTTTGGAGGGAAAAAAAAAATTCTAAGGGATTCTATTTTTCTCTTATTTGGATTGAAACAAAAAGCGATTGAAATTTTTTTCAAGAAAAACAAAAGCTTGATTTGATGTTATCTTTTGGTATATAGAATGTTGACACATTAATTAGTAAAACCAAAGTGTGAAAGTAAAGTTTTATAAATTTTTAGGAAAAATATTTTTCTCTTTTTTTTTCTATGACTTTTTCTTTGCAATTTTTTTTCCTTTAAAATCTGAGTTCCAAACAAAGCCTTAATATCAACGAGAAGGAACAATATTCCTATTAGTCATTGAGTTTTTTTTTTTTTTTTTTAGTACAATATCATGAGGATGAGGAAGAGACTTAGAGAGGTTCTGTGTAGAAAGAGAGAGAAGGGAGTTTGAGAGTCTGTACTTGAGAGAGAGAGAGAGAGAGAGAGAGAGAGTTATAATTATCAAAATACAATTGAAACTGTTATCTTATTCAAATTTAAATCAAGAAACAAATTCATTCTTTGTTGCATATTCTATCCTTTTAGGTATTCCAATTATGTAAACAAACTATGTAGTGATGCACATATCGCAATAAATATATATAGGGTCATAATACAATACGTGTTTTTTTTTACCTATCTATAAATATTTTTTTAGCCGTTAGATCACTATCTAACTGCTACCATGATTTACACTTTATTTGGCAAGGAGTGATTTATGGAGGGATGAGGAGGGTTGAAAGGATTTGGGTGGAAGGAGATTTATACTTTTATGTTTGGCAAGAAGCATAGGAGGAAGGAGAGGAGGGGTGGAGGGATAGCAAATCTCTGTGAGTCCACAAAAATGAGTCCATCCCTCTTTGGATGGATGAGTGGGAATAGGTGAAAAAAATGGCAGGCATTTGGTAAAAGGACAATGCTTGAGGTACCAACTTTTGCACCAAATTTTTAATATCAATACATGTGGTATGTGATTTGTCATTACTCAATTGATGATAATATTTAATCTATGTGTGGTAAATTTTAACACACCAATTAGATGTGACAACTTACATGCCACATATGTTGGTACAAAAAATTTGGTATAAAAATTGGGATATGTAGTGTTATCCTTTGGTAAAATTACCCTCCAAAACTAAACAAATGTATTTTTATTAATAAATCAAACCTATTTTTTTTCCTCCCTCTTCCTTGTACATTTTCTCCTCTCCATGGCCCCCTTTCAGATATCGTTCGTCCTCTCCATGGCCCCTTCCAGATATCGTTCGTCTTCTTCTCTTTCTCTCTCTCTCTCTCTCTCTCTCTCTCTCTCTCTCTCTCTTTTTGTTTTTTTTTTTGTTTTTTTTGAGTGGCAAATTATTCTTCATCTTCAGAAATCACTAACTAGACTTTACTAATGTTTGAATTTGGGGCCTAAAAAGGGAGATTTGTGTAATAATAAAATAAATTAGAAAGAAAAATACAATAAATCAAAAATAGGTAGTATAGTAATTTTATAATTAATTATTTATCATTTCTTTCAATTTTCCTTTAAACACCAAACATAAGAATAGAGAATGATCTTCTCTCCTTCCTAACTTACCAAACATCATGAAAGGAGATTAACAATCCTCTCCATCCCTCTTACTCTCCTCCTTTCCAAATCTATCCATTATTTTTATTCTCCATCCCTTTCACCAAACAAAGCCTTAAGTAGTTGAAAACAAAAAATAATAACCCTATTTCTTAACATACGGTCCGAATATTTGATTTATTCCTAAACAAAAAAGAGAGAAAAAAAAAAAACAAAAGAGCTCGTCATGTAATTATAGCTTCATACCACAGAGCACTGTAAATATCGTAGAGTTTATGGGTACTTTTATTATAGAGAAGACAAAAGACAACCTATAGAGATATAGAGAATACCGACAGTCAACGTGACAGTGTCATACCGGACTTATAAATAAAAATAAATTTTGATAAAGAACAAAAATGAAAAAAAAAGGATGAGTTTGAATTTATCCTTTTTTTTCATTTTTTTATTTAATAAAGGAGAGAGTGTGAGTTTCAAAAACCAACCTATTGTTAATTTCTGTTTTTTTTCATTTTGTGATTGTACACTATTTTTTTTTTTCTTTTTTGAGACGGAAGTGAGTGATCACTTTAAATAAATCAATAAACTATGATTACTAATAATTAAATATTAAAATGATATATTCTGTTTAGTACTAAAGGATATTAAACTTTTTTTTTTTCAAGGGAACTAAAGGATACTAAACTTGATTCTATATGATTCCAAATAAAAATCCTGACATTTTTTTGTGGAAAATTCAGATCCTTATATGATTTTACTTAAATCAAAATGAATTATCTGGCCATTATATATAAGGATAATACTAAGGGTCCCAATTATTGACACATGTGACAGAAATTTATTTATGATAAATTTTAATACACTAATTAAATAGTGACAAATCATATATCACATGTGTTAGTATTAAAATTACGGTATAATAATTGATACCACAAGTATTATCCTATATACAATTATGGTTTTCCACCTAGATTGCCTTTTTTTTAAAATTTTTTTAATATAATTTTCAATTGTCATTTTAGCCTTTGTAGATTAATAGAATTTTTCCAGCTGCAGATTAGTATTCTATTTATTACTAATGTTATATTTTTGTACACATGTGCTCTATATTTTTATGAATTTTCAACATTTTTATTTTATTTTTTTTTTTTTTGGTTTTTGCAAAATATTGAACATTTTTTGTTTAATATAGTTTTAGAAAATTTTATTATTAATTAAAATCAAAATCTGCTTGGAGATTCCACAATAGAACATAATATTAGGGATAGAATAGACATATTGAGAAATAAGTAAATCGACCTTGGGACCCACATAATATCTCATCGTTACTAGAAAATCAATAGACCTGGTACTCGATTTGATCCTGGAGCACCTAATATCATTGGAAAGGAAAAATATTCCCATTAGTAGTAGAGTATTTCTTTCTTTTTTTTTTTTTTAAGGACAATATAATTAGGAAGAGGAAGAAACTTAGAGAGGTTCTGCATAGAAAAAGAGAAAAGGAGGTTTGAGAATCTGTAATTCAGAGAAAAGAGAGAAAGTAAGAGAGAGTAAGTTTGAGAATAAGGGGAACTGAGAATCTTTAGATTTAGAGATATCAACAAAGTTTTCTTAGCAAAGTTAGGTTAGACGCTAGCCTCAAATTCAAGTTCCCTTTGGGTGAGAATCCTGCAAGGAAAATACATTTTTGGAAGGAATTTTTGGAATGTTACTCTACCAAAAGATGTCTCAATATTGCCAAAAGTATTTTGTTTATCCGAGATTATTTATACTGAAAACTGTTACTTAATAGAGGTGATGGTCACACTGCTAACCTCTGGAACTCACCATGGGTTCCGTGATTTTCACATAGAGAAATGGGAAATGCCTTCAACCCAATCAAACGAGAGGATAATGCCAACGTTTCAACACTACTATCTAGTGTCAATCATGGTTGGGACCCATCACAATTGGAAATGTATTTTAAACCAGAACAAACGCCTTCAACAAGATACATCTTCTCCCTAGAGACCATTCTGATATCCTTATACGAAAAAACTTAGTTTTGGGCGAATTTTCCATCAAAAAGGCTTACTAGACTAGCAATTAGACTCGATTTAACGAGCCACATCCTTTATGGTAGTCTTTATGGAAAAGCAAACTTTATGAGAGAATCAAACTACTTCTAGGCACATAGCAATGAACGCTCTTCCTACTAGGGACCATTTTCAGAATCTATTCAAATCGAATATCCAATGCCACCTGTGCCTTATAGCTATAGACTCCCTACAGCATATTTTCTTACATTGCACTGTTGCTAAGGCAATTTGGTTTGGGAGCCATTAGAATGTCATAATTGATCGCTTGTCTCTTTCTTATGGATTTGATATAGTGAATTGATTTTTTAACCCGAGTCGATCGGTGCCTCTCGCTGCAAACTAGAGGAAGGAGTTCATTCTTTTTGTAGCTATTCTCTGTGACAAGATTTGGAGATCCTACAACAATACCTTCTACTCTGGAAGTAGAGCCTACCTCGTGGTCTTAATCTGATCAATCAACAATGCGGTCCTCGAATTCCGTTGACCTATCACATTTCCCGATTCTAAGCTTGTCAAGAGAGAATCTGATATCTAAACTCTTGAACAAGTCGACAGAACCTGAGTTGGGGTAGATATAGTATTTAAAGACTCAACAGTAATGGTGGCTATGGTGGCGAGGGATAACCACAACAACATTCTCTGTCTTGCAACCAAGAAGGTCTAAGCCTCCTCTGTCCTTGAAGTAGAGATCTTATTAGTTGAGTATGGTATTCAATTTTGCTTGGCTCAAGGTTAGAATGATGCGATCTTGTTCTCAGATGCTTAGCTAGTGGCCACTGCTCTCACTCTTTGCCGTGCCCCGCAGTAGGATTTGACTTTTCTTTGTCTTCCTTTATTTTCGTTGTTAAATTCTTGTAATATCGGTGTTTGTTGGATTCCTAGAGTGGCCAACAGGTCAGTCCATACTCTCGTCACTTGGGTCCTTCGATCTGACCGTGTTGGCACTTTCTCAACCTGGGAGGTTCACCTGGGTCCTTCGATCTGACCGTGTTGGCACTTTCTTAACCTAGGAGGTAGACTCCATGTGGCTACTACTTTATTTTTAGTTGATTAATCTACTCCTTTTCCCAGAGGGAAAAAAAAAAGTTTGCACTTGAGAGAAGAGAGAGAGTGGGTGAGAGTATTAAAGACAACAGTTTATAAATATTAAAATACAATTGAAATTGTTAAAACATTCAATTATGAATCAAGAAACAAAATCATTCTTTGTTGCATATTCTATCCTTTTAAGTATTCTTATTTTGTGAACAAACTATTCAGTGATGCGTATATCGCATAGAAAAACCAATGTGTCTAGGAACCGTGTAAATGTTCCAGTTGCTTATTTTTTAATTTTTAATTTTTTTTTTGTTATAGGTCAAGCTCTCACGTCAGTCTTCTTTTTCCCATTTAATGTTATTTTTACTCTTTTTTTTTTTTGGCGCTAATCTGGATGTAACCAAAAAGGCCAAAAACATATAAATGTTTTTGGATTTTTAGTCAAACTGAGAAAACAGTATAGATGGATATATGGGCCTCGCCCAAAAACTAGAGATTAGTACATGTGCTGTTATTTATTTACTATAATATCAATATATTCTTCTACTCGAAATTTTAAACCTTTTTTTCACTCTACATTTACCAAATGTTATCAAAATTACAATAAAACTTCATTCACAGGTACGTGCCTAAGGCACGTACTATTAATACTAGTATAATTACAAAACTGAACCCCATTTCTTAACATATAGTCTGAATATTTCATTTATTCCTAAATAAAAAGAAAGAAGGGAAAAAAAAAAAAAACTTGACATGTATTATAGCTTCATACCTCAGAGAACCATCAATACCTCTGAGCCTGTGGGTGCTTTTATTATAGGGAAGACGAAAGACACCATATAGAGAATATACGCCGATGGTCAGTGTCAGATTAGAATTATAAATAAAAATAAAAAATAAAATTTAACTAAGAACAAAAATGACAAAAAAAAGAAGAAAAAAATAAGTTTGAATTTATCTTCTTTATCTATTCTTATTGACTCGTGTGTAAAGCTCTCAAGAGAGATGGACCGATCCATTAGCACGGTGGCATAATACAGTTTAAATACAACACGATACCCTAAAAAGTGGGCCATATCAGGCACGTTTCACTTATGTGGGCCATGTCAGATTCATAAGTTAAGCACAATGGCCTAAGTACGACACGATACATCTATAGACACGACACACTAGGATGTAGACACAGCACGTTAGTATGTTATACCTGTATAATTATCAAATTATTTTTCCAATATACAAGTAAAATATGATTAGAAGACACTTAATCTATAATCAATTATGATATGCAAATTTTTTTTAAGCTTTTTTATTTTTAATTTTTGGTTCTTCTTTGATGTTAAAAAGTTTTTGCCTTTAATTTATTGCATTAATTTTTTTTTGGGTAATATATTTGAATGATTTTGGGGGAAAAGAAGAATTCATAAAACATTACTAAAATAAAATTTTAATAGAAAAAACTAGGTAAATGACCAATTTCTTAAACTGATTTAAGTAAATGTCAATGTTTTAAAAATTGGAAGAGTTTTCAATGAGTATTTTTAGTTTTGATCAATGGATGAGTTTTTTTTTTTCAACCCACTATAGCAAATCACATCCCTTATTTTTATTCCCCTACAATTAATCCTGTAAGGAATCCCATCTATATCTTTTATGGAATAATTTTTTATGGAATGGTTTTTTGCTACTATTAATTATTTTTATAGAAAATATTCTTCAGGAAACGAAAAAAGAAAAATAGTGCACTTGATAGTGTTAATTTGTTGCTTTGGTTAAAAAGGGGAAAATAAATAGAAAACTAAATAGAAAATACAAAGCAAACACATTTTAATTAGTCCATTTAAACGTAAAATTTTGAAATGTTCAGTCATCTTCTCCTCTCCACAGCTATGTAAGACATATTAGTTTCAACTGGAAAGAAACCTTGCTAATTTTTTATGTCTTTCTCAAACAATTTAGTAGTGTCTTCTACATGAAGTACTTGAGTTGATAATCTATATTTATAACATCAAGATTATTGTAAGAGCGAGCAATAGTAAAACTACCTCTTACATTTATATTAAAGATCTAAAATCTATTTTTATTTCCATTTTGTCCATAAAAATTAAAAAGTATGTAATAAATTAGGTACATGTACATTTTTTGCATAGAAAAGCAAGTAATAAATTTTATCACTCATAAAAATAAAATAACCCAAGTAATCCTTTATCTCGTTACTACCTAAAACATAAAAATAAAAACCAAAATATTACAAAAAATTATTTAAAGAAAAAAAAGTAAAAATTCAAATATAAGACGATAGAGGCATCCTTCATAAAAAGAGGAGTATTACTTGTGAATTCCAAATTTAAAAAAGATGTACTCTCTGTTAGTTTCCTTTTTTTAGCCATCAATGGGATCTCAAGTATGATTTTTTTTAAAAAAAAAAATGCGTAAGTGATATGGAGAATTATTCCAAATATTATATAGTGAAATAAAAAATAATAAAGAAAGAGAAAATGTATTAAGATACGTATCAAGAAAAAAATTTAAAAAAAGAAATAAAAATATACTTGTATATCCTTTAAAAAAAATAACGGTAATGATAATAAGTATATAAGGCATTAACGATGGAATGTGAATACGAAGAAAAAAAAAATAGAAAGGGAATGAAAAAAAAAACTGTTCAACTCATCATGTCACAACAAATTAATAAATTTTCAGATTTATATAAGTATTAATTACATCATAGTTTTAGTAAAACTACTAATATTATTATAGCCATTAGATTAAAATCTAAGGGTCCAAGTTAGAGTATCTGAGTACCTATCCATGGAGCAAAAATAAAAATCTCTATTGAAGTCTTATCCTTAAAAGTTATAGCTAAATGTACATTTTTTTTAAAACTTTAGTTGTGAAGTATACTGTATTTTCATTTTTGTTATCAAGTGAGTTGGACATTTAACTATAAATTTTTGAGCTTGGTCATATACTGAATTTCGGGCAAAAAAATTGGTTAAATAGCTAGTCAGCCTAAAATTAATAAAACTTAGAGAACTTTACACACAGTACTTATATAACTTATTTTCATAAATATCTGTTTTTAATTTTTTTTTCAAAAATATCCGTTTTTACGGTACAAATTTCATGTACAAAATATGAGTGGTATACATTTATAGTATAAATTTTTATTCATGCGGTACACATTTCACATATAAAATATGAACGATATACATTTACAAAGTAAATGTTTCTCATGGTTTACATTTTTCATTATAAATTTGACCTCATTTTGAAATGTGTGTCAATGTTTAGTGTAATTTTTATTCATAAATTGTATACCATAGTATACACTTGATATATGTATATAAAACATTGTGGTCTACATTTCTAACAAAATGGGTATTTCTAAAATAAAAATAAAAAATAAAAAATTATGAAAATATGGTTTTAAAAATGAATATTTACGAACTTATCAACTAAATAGGCCAATTTTGGCCCAAATGAATTAGCACATCTGGGCACATAGGCTGACACAATATAATATGTTTAAGCATGGGCCATATCGGGCCAGTGATTTTGGAATATAGTTAGGGTACGATTAAGAAGTGGGTCGTGCCTAACACGGCCCAAAAGTAAGTTTGTGCCCAATTTAAATGGGTTATTTCAGCATAATACGATATGTTTGATAGCTTTGCACATTTGTAAATGAGATTTAGGGAAAAATCTTATTTTTTGTCTTCTGAGATTATTTAGTGAAATATGAAATTCATCTTTCTTCTGGGTTTTCATCATAAAATTTGGGGAAAAATTGGGAGCCATCCAAGCGATATAGAGTTGTAGACAATTTGATGGAGTTCCTAATGTCGATAGGTTTAAGAGTTGATGAACCATCTCCTTCTTCTCTCTCAAGCCTAACTATTATTTCAAAATAGTAAGGTAAGAAAAAGAAATGAATAAACCCAACTTAGAACTCAATTCAATCAAAACTCATACGAACACAATTGATTAATTAATCATCTTCCTTCCGTACTTTTTTTTAAAGGTTCAATTCCTTCTCTTAGGTTTATATTAGAAAACTTGAGGAAATTTGAAAAAGAGAAAAAGAAACTTGAGAGAGAAAAAAAAATCACAATTGTAGGTAAGAGAATGAGAGGGGAGAGTTAGGGCCTGTTTGGCATTGTTTTTTGTTTTCTGTTTTTAGAGTTGTGTTTTCAGAAATGAGAACAAAAACTGTTTTCTAATGTTTTCAGAAAACAATGGGTGTTTGGCAAATGTTTTCTAAAAATATTTTTTAGGAAAAAAAAATTATATGAATACAAAAAATCATCTTTGTATTATAAAAAAAAAAATATTTAGAGAGAAAAAGTCAAGAGAGAGTGACCAGGTATAAATTCAAGTAAGGGAATGAGGAGAGAAAAAGTCACAAGAGAAAAGGTAATGAAAGATAATAATGAGAGAAAAAGTGATAAGAGAGAATATGGAAATAAAAAGTATTGAGAAAGATAGAAGAAAAAAAAAACTAATGAAAACATACAAGAAAGAGAAAGTGATAAGAATACATGGGGATAAAAAATAAAGACAAAAAAACTTATAAAAAACAAAGTAGTAATAAAGAATGAGGAGAGATAATGTGATTAAAAAAAATGAAGGGATAAAAAATAATGAGAGAGAAAGTGATAGAATAACATAAGGAGAGAGAAAATGATGAGAGAGAATAAGGAGAGAAAAAATAGTGAGAGAGAATGAGAGAAAAAGTGATGAGAGAGTATGAGGATTGAGAGAATGAAGAGAGAGAATGTGATAAGAGAGAGTGAGGAGAGAGAAAGTAGTTAGAGAAAGTGACGAGAGAGAACTATGAGAGAGAAAGTTACAAGAAAATATGTATATGAAAGTTATATGAAAGAATTTTTATTTTTTTCAGAAAAAGAAAAAGTTAAGAAAACACCTTGAAAACAACTTTTTGTTGTTCTCTGAATTTTCTGTTTTCTTTAACTCTGTTTTTAAAAACTGTTCTCAGAGAACAATGCCAAACACCCTTTTAGCTTGTTACTTTTCATGTTTTGAGTTTTCTTCTCATGTATAGCAGGTGTATCAAATCTTGTACACACCTTTATCCTTCTTTTTCATCCAATGGATTAGCAAATGCTCCTACTTGAAGGAGCAAAGTACTGTTCCTACAATAGAATTTCCCTATACTATATGAACAAAAAACCATATAATAAAACTGGGGATGATAGACTTGGATGTGACATGCTGCAGGTGTGGGTGTCCGATGGAGACAACGATCCATGCTCTATTTTTATGTCCTAAGACTCGTGACAGCAATCTGAGTTTGAACTTTTTAGTGCATTTGATATGGTCCATTTGGTCATCTCGAAATAGTGTGGTTCATGGGGGTAACACTCAGACAATTGACTTACTACAAGTAGAGTTTGCCCATAATTTTTTATCGAATGGTTTGTCGAAACCTGCTACTTCATCCTCGGCCAAATGGTTGGCACCACTGGTTGGACGTTTTAAATTGAATACAAATGCCTCGAATAAGGCTGGAGAAAACTCTATATGGTTAGGTGCGGTCATTCGTAATAATGAGAGGTCGGTTATAGCTGCTTTATCTTGTCGTTTTTCCGGTTGTTTAATTATCTCTTACTAATGCTGAGCTCATAGCATTAAGGGAAGGTCTCAAGTTCTCAAGAGAATTGTATCTTTCACATATTGAGTTTGATGCCTTGCTGGTTGTTAATGGGTTGGCTTTTTCTCACCCTCTCGCTGATAATGCTGTTATTTTTTCTGAAATTAAATCTTTATTGATTAATGTCGATCGTGGTTCTTGTCACTATATTTCCGTATTGAAAATAAGGTGGCCCACCTATTCTGTATTGAGAATAAGGTGGCCCACCTATTGACTCCTTCTGTTTTTCATCTTCCTAGTGACATGTAATAGGTAGATTGTTGCCCTTTGTTGGTCTCTTGTTCGGTTATTGAAGATTTGAGTTAATATTAGTTGAGACTTTTCCTTCAACAACAACTAAAAGAAACTGGGTATGATAGTACATCTCTTCACACAACATGACAGGGATATTCAATTCAAAGGCAATCGGTTGTCCAATTTTTATGCCTTTTCACTTAATATTTTGCAATTATGTTGCATTGAAAGTATCGTTTACTTATTAAAAGGAAAAAAAAAAAAAAAAGGTTTCCTTTGTCTTTGAATTATTCCTTTTGCTTATTAATTGTTCGTTTTCTTTGATTTTAATTATTTTGTGTTTTTTTTTTTTATGTGCATCTCCTTACCTTTCCTTTGAAAAAAAAAACCCACGACTTCTTTTTTTTCTTTTGAAATAAAACCCACGACGTTTATGTTTATTTTTTTTGCAACCAACCAAAAAAAAGACAATACTTTGTTTGATTAATATCAAACAATACATTTTCTCAAAAGAAATAAAAACAAATAATACATTTTATTTGTTTTTCTTTATAAAATCTTACAAGATGAAAGTATAAGGTAAAAATTAGAGTTTAAAATTATTGAAAATATTTTTACTTTTAAAATTGTCAATTGATATCCATGAAAATAGCTGAACTTTTCAGAAATCCAATTATGGTAGCCATCAAACGCACGAATTATTTTTTTCAGTAGTGTTATGTGATTTTAAATTCCAAATTTTACCATACATTTAAATCTAGTGAGATTTGTTAGAGAATAATAAGTAGCTATATAGCATACATTTACTAAGTGGCTATCTTAATATCAAATTTTGTCATTTTATTTGTGTTTTGCTATAAATTATTTTTCTTGATTTTCTCTCATCTTTTCATATGCATTTCTAGCTATATTGCCATTTATTATTTTAGTTTTGAATTTATCTTAAAAACTAATTAATCACTTTTTTTCCTCAAAAAATATAATTATTATTATTTATTATCTAATGCATACGTATATTACTTAAATCATAATATTATTAAATAACAAATACTTGGTTTTTTGTCATCTATTAATTGAATGACACTAATTATAGAAAACAATACTTTTTATTTTATCTTTGAATGAAAAATGGAAACAACAAAAAAGCTAACAGAACCATTGGAAAAAATTAAAAAAAAAAAACGTCTTGTATAAAAAAAGATGAGTCCTTCCCTTTAAAAAAAATGTTTAGGAATAAGAAACAATGGTTTTATGTCTAACTATCGGCAATGCTTTTACAAGCCATGTATCATTATTTAATATAGATATTTGTATCTATTGCTAGTATTTTTACAAAAATTACTATTTGAGTGTCTATATATGTATGGAGCTAGTATAAAAAGTATTTTTTTTATTCATTATCGGTGTGTACATCAATTTTAATCGTTAGATCTCAATATAACAGTTACAATTAATTATATCAGAACAAATTTCATTGTGAATTAAATAACAGCATTTACATTTTTAGCTGTTAGATTTCAATCTAATGGTCAAAATTGATGTATCTACCAATAATGAATAAAAAATATCTATCATACTAATCCCATACGTATATATATATATATATATATATATATATATATATGCGAATATGCCAAAGCAACAAGTTCAATGTAGTGCTTAAGTTTGTTGTTGCTCCCTTAGTAAAGCTTGTTTTGGGTTTGCATTGGGCTTTACGAGTAAAAGTAGACAAATATGAAATATCCTCTTTCAAACATATTTACGTAGATATCCGTTTTTTATTCTTAATATATTCATACCCATTTTTGGGTGAAACGTATACCATAGGTATACATACTTATCATGTAAATGGTATATTATGTAGAAAAAGTATATATAAAAACGTTTGTAAGTTTTATATGTTTGCCATAAGTATATATCTATACAGAGAATGTATACCATATGCATTTTATACATATAATGTATACCTTAAAATGGTATTAAACTATTAAAATGAAAAACTGGATATTTGTGACATAAGGCAAAAGAACAGGGAAAATTGATGCAAGTAGTCTATTTTTATAAACAAATTACCTTTTGAATCCATTTTTTCATAGTGACTTTTCAAATACGAATGAATTTATGATATTTTTAGTTCATTTTAGAGTGAGAAAATTTGAAAGTTACAAATGTACCCTTCTGCAAATTCTGACCACGTTTAACAACTTTTTTTTTTTTTCTTTTTGTTTAGAGGAAATTTTGACAACTTTTAGGTGATTGAATGTTTTTTTTTCCCAAAAAAAAAAAAAAGTAAGTGGATGCATTTTTTTAAAGGAAAAAAAGGTTAGTGATATACAGATTCCCTCCACTTTCTAAGTTTCTCACAATAGACTCTTACAAACTGTATTGAAATGGCTCTCTCCCTCTTATTTTTTAATTTATTTTCAAAAAACACTATCTGCACTATTTCTCCTTGTCGTAGCTCTCTTTTTTTATCTCACCCATCTCTTTATCTCTCACTCTTCCATATTCTTATTTTCGTTCTTCTTGATTCTACAAAGAAAGAGGTATGTGTATGTAATAGTTTTCGGTCACTTATTTTTATATTTTTATCGATAAATTTGATAAGTTCTTGTTTGATGTTAAAGTAGCTAGCGTTACTTTAAGGGAATAAGATATGGATCTTATGATGGTTAATTTTTTTTCCACCCAGATGTATGTTAATGTAATACATGCAAATCTGTTCGTGACCATATGTCACAAATTTTGTGACTACGTGTAAAAAATATTTGATTTGTCACAAATTTGTGACTTACTGTCAAATATTGTGGGATCCTCGCACATAATATATTGGGTACTTGGTGATTTATTTTAAATGTTAATTTTTTATTTTTCATAGACATAGACAATGTTATTGTTTTTCTTAATTACAATGGTAACTGGGACCATGGTAACTTCTATCATGGGACACCAAAGAAGAAAATGATCCTCTAAAATTGTGAAGAGGCTTCTAGGCAAAAATGCTCATATTGCGGCTAAGGTGTGCACAATAAACAAACTTGCAAGAATCCGATTCCATTATGTACGAGCCATCATGGAGCAGGGAGTTGGTATAGAAGTTATGCAAGATTATTGCGACCTAGATTCTGACAAATTATGACGTAGAGTCAGACATTTTGCATTCCTTCCCAGTTATATATAATCGGTTTTCAGTTGATGATCAACTTTTATTAAATGTTTGCATCTTGTTTGAGATATTATATATTTTTATTTGACTTAGGGTCATAAATTTGTGATGCTTGATAATAATTAACAGTTCAAAAATAATACAGAATATGCCGTATTATGTTGATATGTTACTAAACATTGTATATATTCTAGTTTAACTAAGAGTCATACATTTGTGAATTACAGTAAAAAAATAATAAAATATTTTCCGAAGTAGTATTTATCCGTAAAAATGACTAGTAGTCATAAAGTATGTGAATTGGTTGGCTATATACCAATTCTGACAAAATATTAGTTAGCCATTTCAAATATATATCAACCAACAACTTCTGCAAGTCAGTAACGACTTCATCCTCTCACCAAGTCAGTAAGAAGTCATTCTCCTTTTTTTCCATAGCATGATAGTAATGCTCAAATGCCAACTTTCGACGAAAGAAATTAATCTTCTCTTAAGTAACTTCAGTTACTGAGTAGCCATGTATGAGATATTCAACATGCATTATCACCACTATAATTAGAAATGGTAAGACTCTAAGTGACTCAATATCAAATAATTATGATGACATGAAGTAATAACATAATGATTAACCTTTAAACCAAGTTTTTCTTCCTCTTTCTCTTTCACCACAACTTGTTCAGGTGGGTGATTTCATGCTTCCTCCAAATAGCCTTTCATAATTCAAGCATATAGGGTGAAATGGGTGAATTCAATTGAGGGTACATTAAAAATTGTGATTCCATGTCACAATAGTATGACTTACAGTCATAATATTTTTACTTGCCTTCACATTGGTGACTGCAAATACGGGTGAAAGGATGATTTCTTTCTGCGAATTCACACTCTTCAGAAAATCAACCAAGGACTGTCAAAAATATGGCACACTCTGTAATAAATGCAACTCAAAATAAAAAAAAAATATTAATTTACCTCGAAAATCATAGGAGTTGCATCATAGTAAAATTGCCTTGTCATCGCTCTCCATCTAGTTCGTGTCCCCCTCCTTAGCTTGTGCCTTTATAAATTAAGGGAACAAATTCATGATTAATTCTACATATGTGAATGTAAGTCAGAAAATTGTGATTCTAACTCTAATGTGTAAGATTACTTTAGAAATTAGAGTGGCATCTTCTTCCACACCAATATCCTCTAACTCCAACATCTGAATCTTCCACGACTTTTCTCTTCTTCGCAGTCTCCTGAGTTTTTGCTCCCTAGTTCTTACTATTTCAAGCTTTTTGAAAAATGAGTTTCAATGAATCTCGAGAGGGGTTAGTCGGAATGAAGGAGGAGGAAAAATTGTGGATGCTCCAGCGGACGAGTTTAGAGGTTTTATGATGATCTTTAATTGAGTTTGGAGGATTTTTGAGTGTGAGAAATGAGGGAGTGACTGGAAGGTTTCTCTTCCACTTCCCACTTCCAGTTCACGAATTTCAAATTTTTTAATTAAAAAAATAAAAAAAGGCAAAAGCAAAAGAGAACTCAAAAGTTGTGAGAGTGAGTGTTAGTGAAGGGTTTTTTCGACTTTTTTTTTTCCTAGAATGTATTAGAAAAGTCAGTCTGAAAAAATAGATTAGAAAAGTCATTTGCTTATAAAAATAAGCTACCTATGTCAATTTCCCAAAAAACAGGTATTAGCCCTAAATTTCATGAGAAAAGGACATAGATAGGACTAACTTGGGCCAAAATAATTTTTTTATGTATTTTCTTTAAAATAATATTTTTAAAAGTGTCAAGGATGTCTTGATCATGAAAAAGTCCTAAGTAATGGTTTTTTCATGGTCAAGACGTCTTGACATTCTTAAAAATTTCATTTGTTAAAAAATGTACAGAAAGGTCATTTTGGCCCAAGTTAGTCCTATCCATGTCATTTTCCCAAATTTCATTACATGTTACTTCCATTTGGGCCCAATGTTCACTTTCTGTGTGTTTTGGCTATGGGAATAAAAATGGAGCAATGAGAGGGATGCACCATTCCCGTTAAGCATTGATCAAATAATANCTATTTCTCCTTGTCGTAGCTCTCTACCTTATCTCTTTATCTCTGGTTTTTATCTCACCCATCTCTTTATCTCTCACTCTTCCATATTCTTATTTTCGTTCTTCTTGATTCTACAAAGAAGGAGGTATGTGTATGTAATGGTTTTCGGTCACTTATTTTTACATTTTTATCAATAAATTTGATAAGTTCTTATTTGATGTTAAAGTAGCTAGCGTTACTTTAAGGGATAAAATATGGATCTTACAACGGTTATTTTTTTTTTCCACCCAGATGTATGTTAATGTAATACATGCAGATCTGTTCGTGACCATATGTCACAAATTTTGTAATTACGTGTAAAAAATATTTGATTTGTCACAAATTTGTGACTTACTATCAAACATTGTGGGATCCTCGCACATAATATGTTGGGTACTTGGTGATTTATTTTAAATGTTAATTTTTTATTTTTCATAGACATAAACAATATTGTGGTTTTTCTTAATTACAATGGTAACTGGGACCACGGTAACTTATATCATGGGACATCAAAGAAGAAAATGATCCTCTAAAATGGTGAAGAGGCTTTTAGGCAAAAATGCTCATGTTGCGGCTAAGGTGTGCACAATAAACAAACTTGCAAGAATCCGATTCCATTATGTACGAGCCATCATGGAGCAGGGAGTTGGTATAGAAGTTGTGCAAGATTATTGCGACCTAGATTCTGACAAATTATGACGTAGAGTCAGACATTTTGCATTTCTCCCCAGTTATATATAATCGGTTTTCAGTTGATGATCAACTTTTATTAAATGTATTCATCTTGTTTGAGATATTATATATTTTTATTTATCTTAGGGGTCATAAATTTGATGCCTGGTTATAATTAATAATTCAAAAATAATACAGAACATGCCGCATTACGTTGATATGTTACTAAACATTGTATATATTTTAGTTTGACTAAGAGTCATACATTTGTGAATGTCGGTAAAAAAATAATAAAACATTTTCTGAAGTAGTATTTGTCTATAAAAAGTGACTAGGAGTCATAAAGTATGTGAATTGGTAGGCTATATACCAATTCCGACAAAATGTTAGTTGGCCATTTCAAATATATATCAACCAACAACTTCTGCAAGTCAGTAACGACTTCATCCTCTCTCCAAGTTAGTAAGAAGTCATTCTCCTCTTTTTCTATAGCATAATAGTAATGCTCAAACGCCAACTTTCGACGAAAGAAATTAATCTTCTCTTGAGTGACTTCAGTTATTAAGTAGCTATATATGAGATATTCAACATGCATTATCACCACTATAATTAGAAATGATAAGACTCTAAGTGACTCAATATCAAATAATTATGATGACATGAAGTAATAACGTAATGATTAACCTTTGAACTAAGTTTTTCTTCCTCTTTCTCTTTCACCACAACTTGTTCAGGTGGGTGATTTCATGCTTCCTCTAAATAGCCCTTCATAATTCAAGCATATAGGGTGAAATGAGTGAATTCAATTGAGGGTAAATTAAAAATTGTGATTCCATGTCACAATTGTATGACTTACAGTCATAATATTTTTACTTGCCTTCACATTGGTAACTGCAAATATGGGCGAAAGGATGATTTCTTTCTGCGCATCAATACTCTTCATAAAATCAACCAAAGACTGTCAAAAATATGGCACACTCTATAATAAATGCAACTCAAAGTTTAAAAAAAAAAATATTAATTTACCTCGAAAATCATAGGAGTTGTATCATAGTAAAATTGCCTTGTCATCGCCTTCCATCTAGTTCGTGTCCCCCTCCTTAGCTTGCACCTTTATAAATTAAGGGAACAAATTCATGATTAATTCTATATATGTGAATGTAAGTCACAAAATTGTGATTTTAACTCTAATGTGTAAGATTATCTTAGAAATTAGAGTGGCATCTTCTTCCACACCAATATTCTCTAACTCCAATATCTAAATCTTTCACGGCTTTTCTCTTCCTCGCAGTCTCCTGAGTTTTTGCTCCCTAGTTCTTACTATTTCAAGCTTTTTGAAAAATGAGTTTCAATGAATCTCGAGAGGAGCACATCGAAATGAAGGAGGAGGAAAAATTTTGGATGCTCCAGTGGACGAGTTAAGAGGTTTTATGATGATCTTTAATGGAGTTTGGAAGATTTTTGAGTGTGAGAAATGAGGGAGTGACTGGAAGGTTTCTCTTCCACTTCCCACTTCCAGTTCACGAATTTCAAACTTTTTAATTAAAAAAATAAAAAAAGGCAAAAGCNAAAGCATAGCACACATGATCGTCACCACATGGAAAATATAAGATATTAAGATAAGATGCATCCTATATTATTTTGTTGCTATGCTTAATACTTGTTGTGTGTTTAGTGCTCTTATACCTAGTATTTTGAAAGCACTATTCTTTGCTTTTACTCTGCACTTATTTGTTTAATTTACTTCTTCTTTAAACTGTTCAAAGCTTTCTATTGAAAATGTTATAGCAGGCCCAGATTTATGAGAGTAATATGGTCATACCAAACTTGGCCCAACATTTGGCTGGGCTCCATTAGCAGGCCACAAAGTTGACATGGCTGAAACCAGCATCTTAGAAGTTAAAATCCACACAAATGAGAGTGAAATAGAACGGTAATATACAATCAACAGTGAAGACAATATGGAACAGAAAGATATCTCCAGGTTACCCTTGAAGGCCTTAATCATTTACAAAGTTTTTTTTTTTTTTTTTTTAAATAATGATTGCCCATGTTAGACAATGGAATGTTTTTAGGCTTATGTAACAAAAGCAAGCTTTAGGACCACGTTTTGTCAGGGAAAAGGGAAAAGAAACCCAAACCACAAAAGTGGTCCAAATGTGATTTTTTTGTGGTCCTCTTTTCACAAAATTTTCAATAATGAATAGCTTGTCCAACTCCAAATAGTTATTGTATAAGCTACTGTCAGTCCCCCCTCTCCCTCCTTTACACTGTTCACCATGCATTAATATTAAAAATAAAATAAAAGTTGAAGAAGCCAATGCTTAGTTATAGTCTTAAGGCAACAGAATCAAACCCCACCCTGTAAGATAAGCTTTAAAAAAAATGTATATATAGCTTGGCAATAGCACATTATCCATGCACACCAAAGAAAATAAGAATAATGTCGAAAACCACAAAATTAAAATAAATAAATAAAATAAGAAAAAGCCCTATTGGTTATAGGTTATGGACCACTAGTTTGGTTTGGTTCTGACATGTTTGGTTGGACCACTGGCATGGATTTTGGCTTCTGGGCTATATCAGCTGTGGCTATGCCTTAACCCAAAATTGTAATGTTAAGGGAGAACAATCCAACATGGGTCACCAAAAGTGGACTTAGACAAAGTAGGTCCTCTGTCTCGGTCTGCTTCACTCCGTACCGTCTGTGAAGCTTCCTGGCTGCTTTCCACACCGTTGTATTATACCCGCATGGTTTAAAAAGCTTGATCTTAAAATCTTAATCCCCTTTTAATCTTCCCCATAATAGATATTTAGTCATCATGATTATGCATGTATTTCTTCGTTAATTAATGTTAGTAAGCTTAATTATTGCATGCCTTGTTCATAGGTTTCACATAGCATTGCATGAAACCATGCAAAAGGATACTGTGTGCATAATCTTAGAAAGTAACCTAATGGGATTGATCTTAAATCATGGTGTAAAGTACTCCAAGCTTTAATGTGATAGCTTTACTACAATGAAAGTTGAAAAAACTGTTCATATTATTTACCTTATTGATGCTTGAGGAAGAGACCAGAGCAAAGAAAAGGGACTAAAAAAACCAGTATCCTTTGTTTTACATGGGGTAAAAAAGATTATTATTGTTGCTTTGATTTGAAGTCTCTAACGACGGTAAAAAAGTGTGAAACATAAAGGGTCCCCTTCCGTATTGAATTGTATTTGTTCAAATAGAGGAATGATTGATCAAACGTATTGAAAAAGCTTTTATTACATTCATGAACTTTAAGCCTGTAATTTCTATCAAACAGCTGACCCCTATTAAAACACTGCCTTGACTGTTTACCAAAACTTCTTAGAAAAAGTATCCTAGAGTATTATATGTATGCCATTATTGGTGACATGCTATATAATTAATTGGCAAATACGACAACAACGAAACCCCTCCACACATACACCAAAAAAAAAAAAAAAACCATGTGCCTCATACTCGAGAGTCCTTATCTCCTAAAGTTAAATTTGAATATATTATTTATACAATTGATCAGATAAAATTTTAGTTTAGTACTCTGGAACTTCCTTTGAATATATTATTTGTACAATTGATCAGATAAAATTTTAGTTTAGTACTTTGGAACTTCCTAGGTTTGGTTTCTACCCATTAAAGCAATACTTAATCTGAATAATGTTTTCAAAAGATGAGTGCTACAGTTGCGCCATATCATAGTTGTTTATTGGGTTGAGGGGTGCTTAAAAAAAAAAAAGTGGAGGGAATTGGGGGGAGGGCGGACAAACCATGGAATCCGACCACAAAATTAAACAACTTAGTTTTCTTTAGAAAGTTAATTGATTTGATCAGTTCAAAAAATACATTTTGTTGATCGGTTTGGAGAAAACATTTTATCAGTCAATTTGGTTATCAGTTTTTAGGGTTTGAAACCATCAAATCAGATGAAAATATCGTATATGTATACATGTGTTTTTTGTTTTTTGTTTTTCCAATAGTATTATAACATATGAACTCTCAATTATGTATTTTGTTGCAACGTAACTTATTCGTTTTGCTTTTGGCTTAGGTGACATTTTGTTTGTTGGTTTAAGTTTTAAAATCTAATAAATTTTTTCCAACTTTTTTCTTTTAAATTTATAGTATGTGGTAATTATTAGTTAAGTCTTTTTTTTTTAAAAAAAAAAAAGTTTTAAAATTTAATAGTAATCATTTATTTAAATTTGGGTCTTAAAGTTTGACTTTTTATTATGTTGGCATTTGTATGAAATAGATGGTAAATTCATTTTTTTTAAAAGAAATAAATGGTAAATTATGGCTTTAAATTAAATTATGACTACATGCTCTTTTTTTTCAGCAATAATAAATACATATTTGTACTTAATAGAACATTACAAAATTCAAAATTATCATGTTCATGCCTAGCCTATACATCCAAACCGCGTAAGGGTGATTTGGTTTGGTTTTTCTTCAAAAACTTCATACCAATCAAACTGACTAAAATAGAATTTTGCAAATTATTTGGTTAATTGTTTTAGCTTTCAAATTGACTACACCGAGTATAAGCACTACTATTCTCAATTAATTTCATGGGCAACTTACATCAGAGACGGTCCAAATTAGAATTATGCGACAACCTAGCAAAAATTTCTTTTGAAAAAAGAAAAGCTTGTACTAGGTGTCTCTTCCATTTCCTTTGCCTTAATTAGTGCTTATGTGGCTAAAATTTTGGGTAAAAGGTTAAAGGACAAGTGGGTGAGTTAAACAGAAAGAAGCTGCTGTAAACACCTCGAGAGCTGAAAAAAAAAAAGAAAAAAAGGAGGGTCGGAGACAGAGCAGAACTTTCTGAACTTCAAGGAAGAGGGAACTATATGTCTGATTAGAATGAAAGAAGGAAAAGGGTGAAAAGGAAGATGGGTTGAAATGGAGCCTTATCACTCCCAGTTTGAAATTTGAAGAGAGAAAAAAGGAGTGAGAGAGAGAAAAAATGGAGAGGAAAGAAAAAGGTGGGGAAAGAGAAGAGGGAAAAAGCCAAGGATTAATGGTGAAAAAGTTGAGGAGAGGTGTTGTGGTAGGGAAAAGAGGAGGAGGAGGAGGGCCTTGTACTCCACCTCCAAGATGGAGGCTAGAGTTTTCTACTGACCTTAAACATAACAACAACAACAACAACTATAAAGCCTTTACAGAATTCCTCACTACACCAACGGTCTCTGCCAGAAAGCTCTGTGCCAGCCTCTGGGATTTTGAGTCCCACCACTCCCCACTTGCTAAAATGAGCAAAGGAGGAGCCAGAATCCGCCGCCGCCACCTCAAGAATAATGGGTTTAAGCTCCCTAAACATCTGCTTCATCTTTCTAATGTCAACCCTCAAGATGATGATGAAGAAGAAGAACAAGAGGTACCTTAAAAGGATTTCTCTTTGCTTTTTTGAGGAGTTTTACTTAATGGGTTCGTTGAGCAAATTTTTTTTTTTTTCTTTTTTGGGAATGATAGTCTTTTGCTTTTGTTGGGTTGTTGTTGTTGTTGTTGCTTTCTGGCCCTACCGTTTGCTTATCCTCTGATCTTTGTTTGTGCCTTCTTCCCTTTTTACCTTCTTTCTGTCTTTGTTTTTTCATTCTTTAGTTTACATTGACATTTATGCTTCTAATGTGAATTAAAAGATTTTTTTTTTTTTTTTTGGATTATTTGCATATTTATGATCGGACATAGGTTTATTTTGATGGGTTTTTCTTGTTCGTGTTTATAAATTTTTAAGATTAGTTTCTTTTCCCAGTTGCTGCAGTTGGATAATTGGGTATATTTGCTGAGCAATTTACTGCAACTGAGCTTGTTGTTTTGCTCTCTCCGGGCTTTTACTTATGACACCCGAAAAATATTAGATTATGGATATTTGAATTCCTACTCCCAATCTGGAACAAAGCAAAGTAAAAAGTAGAAATTTTGTTTAGCAATCAAAAGATATATTTGAGTCAATGAGTCATGGAAATGTTGACTGTAATTGAGTATTTGTGGCTAAACAGTTAGGCAAAACCAGTTTGTATCTGTATATGTTTCGTATATAGGCTCTGCTGATATTTGCTTTGTCGTATTTCAGCCCGTAACTGCAAGCAGCTTGGGGAGAGCTGCTTCAGAATCACTAATAAAACATCATCGATCAGCAGTTGAGAGGAACGACTGCGCTTTGCAGCCTCTTTCTCCTGCTAGTTATGGAAGTAGTTTGATGGAGGTTAGCATCTGCATCAGTGCCTATCCTTTAGCAAATTCTTTAGTTAATGATCGATTTTTGAGTGAGTTTTCTTGCTAGATTGTACCCTCATGCACTGTGGTATAATTTTAAGAAGCTCCTATTGATTAAAATACTCATGATCAAGTCAAATTCTCAAAAGTACAAAATCCTAATTTATAAGTGAACATTCTATCCTCCTTTTTTGTTTGTCTTGATTCAAGAACAGTTCACGATATTTGTTGGTTGGACATATTAAGATATGGTTTGTTTTTCATAGGTGGGACCTTATAAACCTGCTGTTACTCCTAGTTCCCTGGATTTGAAGTTTAGGATGGGTGAATCAAGCTATAGCCTTAAAACTTCTACGGAACTACTCAAAGTACTTAATCGGATCTGGAGTCTTGAAGAACAGCATGCGTCTAATGTATCGTTGGTGAGAGCGCTGAAAATGGAACTAGATCGTTCGCAAGCAAGAATTAAAGAGTTGCTGCAAGAAAAGCAGTCGGATAGGGAACAAATGGATGACTTGATGAAGCAAATTACGAATGATAAACTAGTTAGGAAAAGCATTGAGCAAGATCGAATTAGAGCTGCGGTTCAATCAGTTCGGGATGAGCTAGAAGATGAGAGGAAGTTAAGGAAGCGTTCAGAAAGCCTGCACCGGAAGCTAGCTCGAGAGCTTTCTGAAATGAAATCTTCTTTCTCTAATGTCCTGAGAGAACTTGAAAGAGAGAGAAAAGCAGGTATCCTGTTAGAAAATTTGTGTGATGAATTTGCAAAGGGCATAAGAGATTATGAACAAGAGGTTCGGTCCCTGAAGAACAAACCTGAGAAGCATCGAAGAGGCATAGATAAACCTGAGAGATTAATTCTCCATATTTCAGAAGCATGGCTTGACGAACGGATGCAAATGAAGCTAGCTGAACCAGAAAACGACATTGCAGAAAAGATTACAATAGTGGACAAGCTAGGTTTTGATATAGCAACCTTTCTTCAAGCTAAACAGATGGTTGAAACCAGGGAAAATGATAATTTATTCTCAAAGGAACATTACTTGCGCCGGCATTCACTGGAGTCCTTTCCTCTAAATGAGGCTGTAAGTGCACCTCGACATCCAGCTGATGAAGATTCTACTGATGGCGATTCACGGTGTTTAGAAGCAAGCAAGAAAACCAGTATCAAACAGAGCAAAAGCATTGATAGACAACATGGTAACGATGCTACAGGACAGCACGAAGGATTATCAAAGTCTAATTCTGCGAGGAAAAAGGTTCGGTCACAGGATCTGATCAAGGGCACTAACCTCTCTGAGGAGCATATGAGTAGAGCCATGTCATGTAATGGAAACAAAATCGGATGTGTGGACAAGGATAAAATGGAAAGAGAGGAACTGGAAGCAACAGATGATCTCGGACAAACTGAATCCTCCAAGGCATTGAAATCAGATTGTGTGGTAGACAACTTGATTCGAAATCGTTCTTTGTCACTTGAAGCCAATAAGACGCATTCTGAAAGTTGCTGCAGGGAAGAATCTTGTATGCAGTCTGCATTAACTGGTAATGCTAGTCCAGTGCAGCTGTGGAAGTCCAAATTGGCGACCCCGGATTTTGAAAAATCTGAATCTTCTTTGAGATGGCCTCAGGAACTAGATGAGAACACCTTGATGGCAAAGCTAATCGAAGCCAGGTTAGAAAGAAGGCGGCGATCTCGCTCGAAACCTTCAAAGGGCTCCTCTTAGTTTTGGATTGTAGGACTGGTATTTGCTCATAACAGCACGTCTTCGAAGTTAGTTTGCAATGGCAATGTCCAAATAATCTTCTAAAAGTTTCACCTTGTTCTTTCCCATTGTAGGATCACACTTGTATATAGAAATTGTATCGTTATGTTTACATATTTATTTGAATTCATTTCTATTTCATCGGTCATTCGCTTGTGTTCTTACGAGTTTAACATCGATTTTTTTTACCTGTTATGGAAAAATATATCCTCAGTGATGATCATATCAAAAGCTTATCTTTGGATTTTGGTCTATGAAATCTCGAGCTGTTAAAAGAGGCGGCTTGCACGAGATTTCTAAATTCTCAACTTTCAACTTAAACATTCGAATCTCTCTTCTATGTTGAGCTCTAACAAGTAGGAATTGTTTCCTTGTGAAAATCCACTAGACCAACAGGTTACGCATATAGTTTTAAAGCAATATTTAAGGCTATGTTTGGTAGATGGGAAAAGTGAGGGAGAGGAAAGAAAAATTAGGAGGGAGGAAAAAATGAGAGCTTGGTACAAAAGAAAAGAGGGCCGAAAGGAAAAGGGATTGAAAAAGAAAGAGAAATTAGGTAAAATATGCATCATAATAGGTATATTTTGGTCCGTATGCTCTCCCAAATAAAAGTTTGTAAAATATGCATATATCACGTGAAAAGTCATGTTTACCCCTAATCAATTATGT
>JXTC01000207.1:103908-117757 GCA_002914845.1 Trema orientale
TCGGGTTGTGACAATAAAGTGCTTTTCTTTGGAATATGGACCGCCCATATTGATATTTCTACAAAAACCCAACAATTGGGTAATTAATTTTCCCTTGCAGTCACTTTGTAATCTCTCTCGCTATTTCGTCTTCTTCTTATTTTCGTGTTTTTTTTCCTCTTTGAAATCAATCCATCACTATATCACTTAAATTGAAGATAGCCACTGGGCCTTCCAAATCAAAGAAACAATTGCACAATTTCACAACCCTTACGTCTAACGTTTAGCCCTCAAAATATAATAATAAAAACAACAACAACAACAACAACAACATAATAATAATAATAATAGTAATAATAACAAAACCATATGCAACTGTCCATATATTCATTCCAAGTCTTAGAAAATTGTCCTTGGAGAGAAAAGTGAAGACGCTTCACAGTTTTGGGTTCGTTTGGTCTTTTTGACAATTAAATGAGGACATATTTGGTATATCAAAACATTCACTAAATGGGGGAATAGATTTCTGCACAATTAGTTCTGTGAAGCTGCCTCAGACCTGCTTCTGTTGCGGCAAGGGTCCAGATTATTACACAATCCGTTTTATCTATTTTACTTAACAAAAACGTGTCTTTTTATTGAAAAAGCAATTTTAGCTTCACTAGACCGGTGTCAAAGTGGAATTGTAGTTTCGTAGTAGCACAATGAAATGTTTATAGGTTGTCAATCCAGTAGGTATTTTTTTTTTTTAACTATGTAGGTTTTTTTTTTTTTTAGTCGTTAGATCATCATCTGATGACTATAATGAAGTACATGAAAAACGTGTATCATTAATGTTATTTCTCTCTCTTACTTTTTAATATAAAAAAATGTCCAAAAAAATTTTTTATTGGCCAAAATGATACTTATGTATAGGTAGAAAAAAAAATACCTAATGGATTACTGCCCATATATATATTATAATTTTTGGCAATCACAAATTACTCAATATTAATGATATATGACTCCAATCCTATTTATATATGCAATGTTGTTATTATCCGTAAAATAAAGTTTCATATTCATCCATTCCCTAGTCAACCACAATATTCACACGTTATATATATTATTAAGAAAAATTGTTAACAGTTTTTAAATTAGTAATAAAAATCCTTCGATTTTAACGTGATTCATTACCTGACAAGTATCGATTGAGATCTGATTAGTGTTCCTGCAAGTTATCAAAGTAAATCATTGGCTCTAATATAACTAACTGATGGTTAAGTTAGTTGACGCTGTTAAGTCAGTTATTTCTGTTATGATCAGGGTATCAAGACTACAGCCTGGTGTTCTGTTATGATTTTAACTAACTGATGTGATGGCTTAATTTTATTGGCTCGAGGAGATGTATATAAGGAGAGTTTGCAGAAGACTAATGATCATCAGCTTTCATATTCCCTGTAATTATACAAGTGAGAGTGAGTAAGAGCAGAGTTCAAGGCGAGCTCTTCTGGGGCTATTCATTCGTTGCTGTGAGTGTTTGTTTCTCAAGAAACTTGTGAGAAAGTGAGAGAAAAATACTCGAGTGTATATGTTGGAGAGAAAATTGAGTGTGTAAAAATTCTCTGTAATTATAGTGAATTCGACTATAGGGTCTTGAACCATGACGTAGATTTGGTATTCTGCCAAATTAAACCAAGTAAATTGTCTTTTTTTTTTTTCTTGCTCGAATATTGTTTTTCACGTTCTCTGCTTTCGATAATCCTAATCTTTGGGATTGGAGGAGTAAATCTTCACAATCTCAATTAACCAATGGCATGAGAGAAGAAGAAGAGGCGAAACGACAATAACTTCTAAGAAATAACATGATTTCTTAAAAGAAAATTGAAAAAAAAAAAAAAAAGGACTGATCCATTGTTGGAAGATAACAATGGTATTAATCCTCGTTATAAATATTCAACCCTTTCATTTATGGTTGCTAATTGTGTTACAACTTTAAACTTGACTAACGGTAAAAACGGAATCTATTTCTAAGAAATGGAGCTCCCAATAAATGCGTGGTGGAATTGTAATTTTGTAAGAGTGATGAATGGTTTATATATACATATATATGGATTCACTATAACAGGCATTTTCTTTTTGACCTATCGGTAGATATTATATTTTCTATCGTACGTGTTCAGTTTTGATCCATTAATAGCTATCATTTAATGGATTGCTAGCCCAAAAAATCGTCATCATTGATTGCGTTTTGTACATAACCCATGCGAAAAGCATTTTACGTATCATATTGATTTTACGAGAATTATCACAATTTGAATACCTACTGATATTGAGAGGGGTTTTATATGATTATTTTAGCCTTCCGCATAAAGTATGTAAAAACTAATTTGCAATTCCACGTAAATTGTTATTTTTTGTAATTTAATCAACACTTAACAGTTTCATATTCATCCACTCACTTGTGATCATTAATCATATTAGTGTTCCTACAAGTTATCAAAGTAAATTTCAATTAACCGCCTAATGGCAAGAATATCATAGAAACAACATGCACTAAACAACCATTGATCCGTTGTGGGAAGATTAAAATGGTATTAGTATCTGTAATAAATATTTAGCTGTTTCAATCACAATTACTAATATTGTCACAACTTAAAGCTCCTTTAGGAACCTGGATTTTAGAGGATAAAAAAATTGTGAGAAAAAAATGAGGAAAAAGAAAGAGGAAAATGTTTTTCCTATAATTTTATAGAATTTTATTTTGAAATTTTTGGTTTTACTAATTAATGTATCCAAATTCTATGTACTAAAGAATATATCAAATTTAACTTTTGCTTTTCTCGAAAAACTTTTTTATCACTTTTTATTTAAATCAAAAGAAGAGAAAATAAGATCCTTCGTAATTTTTTTTTTTCTTTTTCCTTCAAAAATCCAGGTACCATACAGAGCCTTAACAACAGTAAAAAAGAACTCATGTCCAAAAAAGGAACTAAACAACTGTTGAACTGAGGTTGGATCGAGATTACAATAATATTAATATTTGTAACAAATATTTAGCCATTTCAACTATACTTACTCTGTCACGATTTTACGAACTTGAACAACGGTAAAAGTGGAACTGGCATCCAAAAAATAACCATTGATTTATAGTTGGAAGGTTACAATGCTATTGGTCCCGTTTGTTTTGCCCATTCCATTCCATTCAAATGAAAAACTCATTGGATTGAGTGTTTGTTACAAAAATTCTAGTTTTTCTATTCAAATAGTCTTTTGGAACAAATATTTATTTCAACAATTTAGTTTTTCCATTCAGATGGTCCATCAATCACATCAATTATTGGAATGAGTTTTTTGTATCTTGGAATGAGAATGGAGCCTATGAAGTGTTTTTGAATGGTCCATTCTAATTACACCACATTCCACTTTATTTCAATTCAAATGCTTTTCATTTCAATTATAACTCATTTAATAATTTTTATTTAAATACACTCATTCAATCAAACAGGCCATTAATATTTGTAGTAAATATTTAGCGCTTTAATTACAATTACTAATTCTGTCACGACGTTAAAACTTGAACAACGGTAAATACGAAACTGATGCCCGAGAAATGGAGCTCCCAACAAATACAGTTGTGGAAGTGTAATGAAAGGTTTTACAATTGTTTTTTTTTTTTTTGAGGGATTTTTTTTATATAAGTACTTTCGCTTCCACATAAAGTGTTCAAATATTAATTGGCAACTCCAACACTATGTATATACGTGTAAAATTGTTTTGCGTAAATTAATAAGCACTTAACAGTTTCATATTCATCCTTTCGAGAGAGGAAAAAAAACAGTTTTATATTCGTCCATTAATCAGTAGTCCCCATAAAGTAATTAAATTATTCAAATTAATTTAAAAAATTGGTAACGGTTTAAAATTTAGTAATAAGCATCCTTCCTTTTTCTTTTTCTTTTTTTTTTTTATAGAAAGGTGTTTCATTGTCTAAAAAGTATCAATTGATATCAGAATTGATTAATTACATGGTGATTCTTGCAAGTTATCGAAGCAAATTTCAATCAACATATGGCAAAAGATAAGAAGAAAAAGTGTCAATCTCATAGAAACGATACGAGTAAACGACAATGATTTGAGAAACACAAATAACTTTTAAGAAAATGATCAGTTAGTTTAACTTTTGGTCTGTGAACTATGTAGTCAATCCCAATTTGATCCACCAAATTTTAAAATGTGTTAGTTTTGATTTCTAAATAATGTTTTTATCTCAGTCGACCCCTCGGCCAAATGTCTATTTTTGGTTTTTGTCATAATTTTGACCTTTAAACAATGCCTTTTATTGTAGTTTGATCCCCAAACTTTCGATTTAGTCCCATAAATAAACTACTAATATATAGTTAAGGGTGGAAACTAAGACCAAAAAAGTTCAAAAACTAGAACTAAACATTTGAAAATTCATGTAACAAAAATATTAAGACAGTCAATTCAGGATCAAAAACTTATATATATTTCGAAATTCAAAGTTCAAATTGGAATTGACTCTATAATTCGAGGGGCCAAATGTGGTATTAAGCAATTGAAAAAGGAAATTTGGCGTTGGCTTTGGAAAGGAATCGTTAAATATAATATGCTTTTCTCTTTATTCGAAAAAATTAAGAAAAGGAAAAGAAACATAAAAAAGGGGAAAAGATTCCGAAGGGCATGGCGTAATGCCCGCTATTATCGCTCTCTGTTTTCCAAACACAGCATTCTCTTTCCACTTTTGTCACCATCCTATTTCTCCTTTCAACGGGAAAATCTATCCTGGAGATTTGTTGGTCAGTCCTCATAAATGACCCTATTTAATTTCTGGCCCCCAATCTAATGGTCCTAATTCCCCCACCCCACCTAACTCTACTAGGGTTTTTTGTTTTTTGTTTTTAGTTTTTAGTTTTTACCCCTTTTGCTCATCTTATCATCTATATAAACACACACTCTCAACCTTAGCCTCTTCCATCGCTTATTTTTATTGTTTTATTGTTTGTTTATCTATAGGTGGAGCTCCTTTTGGTCCAAAATGAGGTAGGAGGGAAGGTGTTAATACACGGCTGCTGGTTCATGGATCCCTCTGGGCTGCGCAGGATTAGCCACTCTGTGTGCGCAGCTTAAGGGTTTGCATGACTCAGGAGACGTGTTTGCCTTCTCCCATTAACCTTACTTGGATTGAAGGGAGCTCCTCTTCTACTACTAGTATTACTCTCTCTCTCTCTCTCTCTCTCTCTCTCTCTCTCTCTCTAATATAATATGTATGTTTTTTTTTCCATAAATCTATAAGTGCACCGGTTAACATATATTACTTACAAAGAAATCATACAAACTATATAAATATATGATGTTATTCTGTTTTCAATTTATAATGCTGCCATTATCTTTTTTGAGTTAATATATTTGGTCTATATTTATTTTTTATTATTCACTTTGGTTTGTACATAATATATATTTGCAGGGTGGCCGAAATGCTCGCTTGCTTGCTCGAATAAAGTTCTTAAGAGCTACTCCGGAGTCCGGATCTGTTCATGAATCAAATTTTAAATATGTACAATATGTATGAGAGTTTTAACGCTCCGGCCTTTTGCATTAATTAATGTACATACGTACTACTAGATTTATCTTTTTTTTTTAAAGCTTATTACTAGATTTATCTTTGTATTTATTTGTTCGAGGTTTTTTTTTTTTAAAAAGAACTTTTTTTTCCCTTTTTTCCCCCTTGAGTTCTCTCGATCGTGCTTGGTACTGCTCAACTATGTTGTAATGTTAAGTGTGGTGTGGATAATAGTTAATAGATTCTAGTTCTTGTAGTGGCTTGTTCTGAAAAACTTTAAGATTATAGTACTAATGGGATTCTCTTTCTCGATCTCTATTTACTTTTTCTCGAAGAGATTTGGCCTATATATAGATACATCAGAGGTTTCATATATTAATATAATATTTGAATTTTAAGGCAATGACAAATATAATCAAATTGAAATTACCAGGTGGTTGGGTACTAAATCACTAATATATATATATGGGCATCAATCCAGTAGATTTTTTTTTTTTTTTAACTTATGCATAGGTATCAATTTGTCTAATAAAATTTTTTTTGCATATTTTTTTATATTAAAAAGTAAGAGAGAGAAATAGTATTAATAATGCACGTCTTTTTATGCATATTATTATAACTATTGGATCACCATTAGATGATGATTTAATGGCTAAAAACAAATATCTACATATAGGTAAAAAAAAAAGAACCTACTGCATTGGCAACCTATATATATATATACGTAAATATTTATTTTATTTTTTTAACCTCAATAGAAGTAGAGAAACTTTCAATTAAATATAACTTGTTTTTTTACTCTATGGAGAGTCAAACACCCTTCTCATCTACTTACATGCATCCATCAGTTTTGGACCAACTGACATATTATATTCATTCGATTTCGCCCAATTAATGCTTGTTATCTTCTTTGTTATCTTTCTACGAAAAATACACAATGAAAAAAGGAAGTGAGTTAGACAAAAAGAGAAGAAATTTGGATAAAAAGAAAAGGAAGTGACTTATATTTTTTTATTTGGGCTTCTTAGCCAAATAGCCGAATTTTGATTCATTATTTAAGAAATGAAAATATATCAATATAACACTATCAATATTGGTATTTTATATAATTTCAAAAAAAAAAGATCGGTAATTTACATAAAATTAATATAGTAAGAAAAAAATTGATTTTAATACATAAAATCGGATCTGCTAGAAAACTTCCTTTAGCAAGATAAATTTTTTTTAAAATTTTAATTTATTAAATAGGTGTTAAAAACGGTCATTTAATAAACTGATTTAAATAAAAGGGACATTCGTTGTATACTCTTTTCTTTTGACGTGAAAGAAGATATATATTAAACAACCTAATGTCGAGTAAACTTTTTTATAGAAGTACAACCTACTGTGGAGTAAACTTCTCTGATATATAGGTGAAGTGCTTTCATAGTTATCAACCTATCCATGGATTTGCAAATCAACTCAAGTTTTTGGATTACAACTAATATTTTAATATGCGGAAGCATAACAAAATTACCTTTACTTTAAACCGGTACCCGAGTCAATAATAACCAAAAAGAAGCAAATGTTGTTGGATGGAAAAAGAAATTAATAATATGAATAATAAGAGATATAATGAAAAGAGATGGTATACATTTTCTTTGGTTAATATTTGTGTTTGGGCTGTGGTGTCTTGGTCCTTAAAAAATATACTTAATTTGATCAAATTGATTGTAGGGCTGAAATTTGTATTATGTTTTACTTATCTAATAGGTTAATTTTATTATTTATGAAAACTAAATCAAAGGAATACAATATGACACCTTAAGACGTGAAACATCACAAGAGAGGTGTCAGCGTGTCTCATTGACATTAGGGCAAATCACAAAATTGTGCACTTTTCTCTAAACGTAAGACAGTACTTTTGTAGTTTTCTCAAATCTTTTATGCACGAAATAAATTTAAAAATATAAATATATAATTTACCTTGGGACTTGCTACTTGCTACGCCGCGCAACACACTAAAAACTAAAAAAATAAAGAAATAGTGAAAAAAATTGTGCGAGGGATCTGCATCTGAATCCTCCTCTCCCAAGTAAAAAAGAAAAGTTGTTTTCGTTATAACTAGAAAATTTGTTGTCATTATTTATGGCTATTAAAAACTATTCTTAAAGTGTTCAATTCTAATATGTGATTTTCCACAAAAAATTAAGATTTTCGAATAAGACAGTCTTCGTTGAAAATAAATTGATGAATTGATTCTATCCCTACTACGTCTTCAAAAGCTACAACACATGGGATGTTCTTTTTCTTTTTTTTTTTCTAAATCCATGCCTTTCCATGCAGTTGAACGCTATGAAATATTAAAACATTTTAACTCAAATGTGAATTTGATATATAATGTGGCAATATTAATGTTGCTTATAAAATATAAAACGTGGTATGGAAGAAGACCATGAATAATAATTTGGAAGATTATTTCCGTCCTCGTGTGAGAAAGAATCAAAATTGACTTGGGACCTGGGCCGGTTTGACAATGTCAACATATATGATATGGTTCCCAGGAAAAAAAAAAACAAACAAACAAAAAAACGAAAAAAAAATACATGTATATGATATGGTATGATAATTGGGCCTAAGTCGATAGAAGACTACTCTTTTACGTAATCTAACTGCCTAAAGGTTAGAAATGGGTTCATATTTTGGTCCGACTAATGCTGTCCATTTTGATTTGGAATCCAAGTCAATCAACCACACACTCGGTTTGAGGCTTGTTTAATTCTCATGTGGTCCACTGACTTGGAAAAAATATTCTAACATCCTAATCCCCAATAATACGAGTAAACACCAATTATAAAAGAAAAAGAAGCAAAATTGACGAAAGTAATAATAAAATTAGCCCAAATACCGGTAGCTCCATCCTTATTGATGCAAAAATATTTATATCAAATTAATGTTACGGGGCCATATTCAAATAATTATATACATTGACACAAATCTTATAGGAATTTGATTCTGATTTTAGCATTAATCAACTCTATCAACAGGTAATATGCTACAAAAGTATCTTATAAATTATTCCACTTGATTGAGCATCATAGGTTCTCATGGTCATAGTACTCTTGTATTTATTTCTTTTTTCTTTTTTTGAATGCACGCGGCAGTGTTATTAGCTGTGGTTGTTAATTTTCACGACCCTAGACCCTAATATATTTTATTACTTTTGTAGATACAAAGTAAAATCAACCTCAATAATAAAAAAAAAAGACTAGTCTCGGTTTGTTTTTTTCTAATGCTTGAAAAAGATTGTGCCTTTTTTTTTGTCACGATGAAAATCATGTTATAATTTCGTTTGTTACCACGTGTCTCTTTTTTAATTCATTAAGGAAATTCTTCATTAAAAAAAATTTTAGAGCTTGTTTGGATTCACTTCCAAATTTTTGTTCAAATAAATTGAAAACTAAAGTAAAAATTTTATTTTGATTTTTAATTTTAAAAAATAAGAAACATGCTTGACAAATTTAATTTCATTTCTTGTTTCCAAAACAAAAAAAAATAAAAATAATGAGAGAAAAAGTCATGTAGACTTACAAACTTATATTTGTGTATGTATTTTATATATATATATACACGCACTTTGTGTACAAATATTTGTAAGTTTCTTTTGTTTTTGAAATTTTTTTTAAAAAATAAAGGCATTAAAAATTTCTTGTTATTATTTTTTCTGAAATTTTTGGTCAAAATTAAAAAAAATAAAAACAAAATTACCAAACAACTTCTAAAAATAATTTTTATTTTTCTGTTAAAAAAAAAAGAAACAAAAACGAAAATGAAACCAAATAAGTCCTAACCGTTTACAAAACCAAAATCCATTACCATTCAACTATTTTTCAGTAAGTTTCCAGATTATACAAATTTACTATTCGAGTTATCTTTTATTATTATTATTATTATTATTATTATTTTAAAAATACCTACCATACTACTTTTTCTGTCCTAAACCTTTTACTACCGCAAGTTAATTAATTAACCAACAAACGACCTTATCAGAATGGAAAATAACAGAAGGGAAATAGATTAATCCAAAAAAGATAAATAAAGAAAAAGAAGAAGAAAATTAAGAAAGAAAGATAACCAAATCCAGTACCCAACACCCACCAAAATTGACCTCACCGCTTATCAAGAGATGTCAACTAGGGTCTAATTCCATAATAATTTTTCTATATAGTTTTTCGCCACCTCATAAATTAAAAGTGTGACACAAAATCCAAGTCAGATGCACCAACCCCAAAATACCAAAAATAAAACTAAATTGAAAACAATAAAAACAAATAGAAGCCGGAGTGGGCTGTTTCTGTTACCCGAATTAACCATATTATTGTTTTATTCTCATCCCCAAATTTATTTTTATTTTTTTAAAATCAAATAATAATTTCGTTTTAAGACACCACCAAATAAATTTAAATATTAAATTTAAATTCAACAAAGTACAAATAATCTGCAACAACAACAACAACTAATGGTCAAAACTCAAAACCTTATGGTAAATTGAGCACCAAAAACAGACATTAAAAATAAATAAATAAATAAATAACAGTGTGGGACAAGTCCTCAAAAATTGCAGATCAGAAAAGTAGCAAAAATAAAAAACAACATTTATGATTATTACTATTTAGCCCTAACCCTTATTTGAAACTCCCAATTTTGTTTTTGTTGTTTTTTCATTTTGAGGTCAGCTTTTGCCTAAAATCAATCAAAAAAACCTCCTCAACCCTCGCCGCTTGAGCTTCTTCTTCTTCCTTCTTCTTCTTCTTGGTCCTCTTCCTCCTTCCATCCTTGAATTTCTTCTTGATGATGCGGGATTCGAATTCGGATCTCTTTGACCTCAGAACGGTCATGGACGCCGCCGACTTTCCCAGGAGCGTCTCGTCGTCTTCCGATGCCGATTTCGGCTTCGCTTTCAACGACAGCAACTTCTCCGACCGCCAGCTTAGGATCGAGATCATGGGTGATTCGCCTGACGCCAGGCTTGATTCCGATGCCTGTACCAGTATCGCCGATTGGGCCCGCCACCGCAAGAGGAGGAGAGAGGATATCAAGAAGGAAAACGGTCTGTCTTCTTTTCTTTTGCTCTCATTTTTGGGTTTTCTTCTTCTATTCTTGGGTTCTTGCTTGGTTTTCCAGAAAGTTACAGGGAAATTTGGGGAGATGGGGTTATTAGGGTTTTGAATTTTGAATTGTTTTGCTAGAGGTTTGGACCCGTTGAAAGACGATCTTTTTTGGGTTTCTGAGCTAGACCCAGAATGTGGAATAGATTGAATGCTACGAAGGAAAAAAGAAGATTTTGCTTTGAAAGAAATTAAATTAGGAAAATTTGAAGATTTTTGCTTTATTTATTGTGGAGCTAGAGTTTTGTTGCCTGAAAAATTGAGGGAAGGGGGAAAAAAAATGAAATCTTTAAATAATGGTGAATCTCGTGAAGATTTAACCTTTAAATAAGCTTGAATAGTTTTTTCCTTATTTGGAAGCAATGTGATATATTTGTAATAAGATTGTGCTGCTTCCTTAATGTATGTTGAGTTGAGAAAGCAATGGCCTCTTGTGCTTTATTGGTGATATTAAGTTTGCATGTCATTTTCTATTTCAGTCGTGGATCTAAGTGGCTGCCCGGAGGAACAAATCTTGAATTGCAACCAGCCTGACATGGATGATTTGAATGGCTGTGAAAATCAAGACGAGGAAGCAGTTGCCATGATTGAAGAATCACCTTCAGGTATTCTAACCGTCTTAAATCATGTTGGGTCTAATCAATCTTTGTATTTTCTTGCAATTTTAGAAAATTTAAAACACATGTTTTCTTCGGTGGCTAATTAAATGGAATATTCTTACATTTGTGGCGAGAAAAAATTTGTCTTCCAAGCAGTCTGCAGTTCACAAATGAATGTGGAATTATTATGTCGTACACATTGTGATGCGGAATAAGCTATTAGATAATTAAGGTTTTTTTAAAAAGAAAAAGAAAAAAAATTGTTGATGAGCATTATTGTGCAGTTCACAAACCTCTGTCTAAGATTGTTCTCTCTCTTCCAGTTTTTCTCTTTTTCTTTTCATCCCCTTCTCTCTTCATTTCTCTACCTTGTTCGACATCACATTCTAAACTCGAGACTTGCATTTGAATAGGTGATGAAGAAGCAAACAGCAATGAGTCAGACTGGAGCATGGATTGTTCAACAGTTGTGAGAGTTAAAACATTGCACATCAGTTCCCCTATTTTGGCAGCCAAGAGTCCATTCTTCTATAAGGTACAGAAATTGTTAGAATATTAGAGGATATGCCCATAATTCTATTCTATGCTTGATACATCACTTAACTTTTCCTTATTTCCTTGCCTTTTCTTATTATAGCTTTTTTCAAACGGAATGAGGGAGTCAGAGCAACGGCATGTAACTTTACGGATCAATGCATCTGGTACTACAGAAATTATGATTAGCCTGTATCTCTTATGCTACTTCTTTGCTTATATTGGAATTTGTAACTATGAACTTATTGGCCGTGCCTGGTGAAGTGACCTTGAATTGTTGCGGTTTGTTTCTGTGCTACAGAGGAAGCTGCACTCATGGAGCTCCTGAATTTTATGTACAGTAATACGCTATCGACTACCTCAGCTCCTGCTTTGCTGGATGTACTGATGGCTGCTGACAAGTTTGAGGTTGCATCATGTATGAGGTATTGCAGCCGTCTATTGCGGAATATACCAATGACACCTGAGTCTGCATTGCTTTATCTTGAGCTTCCTTCAAGTGTCTTGATGGCAGAAGCGGTGCTGCCCTTGACTGATGCAGCGAAGCAGTATCTTGCTGCCCGCTACAGGGACATTGCAAAGTAAGCTCATATTTTGTGGATTGTTCTTATAACTATCTTCACTAATTTTTTTCTCCGTTTATTTCTTAACTAGCATGGAGGTAAGAATTTTCATTGTGAAGAAAATTTTTAGGACTTTGTCTTTAATCTTTATGCTGTTACCACATGCAAATGGAACACTTTTGTTTAATGGTGGTGGCCAGTCACACAGTATAGGTTGAATGAATCCATAGCTATGTGATTACATGTTCACAACATATCAGTGATTATTTTCTTGAGAATTTGTTCCAATTGTCAAATGATAATGCGTGCAATTTGCTTTTCTGGAAGGCTTATTCAGTTTTTTTGAACCAGGTTTCAAGAAGAGGTTATGGCCTTGCCTTTAGCTGGAATAGAGGCGATATTGGCTAGTGATGATCTGCAAATCGCATCTGAGGATGCTGTCTATGACTTTGTGTTGAAGTGGGCTAGGGCTCAATACCCAAAAGTAGAAGAACGGCGAGAAGTCTTGGGTGCCCGACTTGCACGATTCATTCGCTTTCCTTACATGACTTGTCGGAAACTAAAGAAGGTCTTAACGTGTAATGATTTTGACCATGAAGTGGCATCCAAGCTTGTGCTTGAGGCCTTATTTTTTAAGGCTGAAGTTCCACATCGGCAGCGAGCACTGGCTTTGGAGGACACTGCTTCCTTGAACCGTCACTTTGTGGAGCGGGCTTACAAGTACCGTCCTGTTAAGGTGGTCGAGTTCGAACTTCCTAGGCAGCAATGTGTTGTTTACTTGGACCTCAAGCGGGAGGAGTGTGCAAATTTATATCCTTCAGGGCGGGTTTATTCTCAGGCATTCCACTTGGGAGGACAAGGTTTCTTCCTGTCAGCCCATTGCAACATGGACCAGCAGAGTTCTTTCCACTGTTTTGGTCTCTTTCTGGGAATGCAGGAAAAAGGGTCGGTGACTTTCGCTGTGGACTATGAATTCGCGGCAAGAACAAAGGTGCAGCAGCCACAGCAGCCAAACCAGCAAACTGAAGAGTTTGTAAGCAAATACAAGGGCAACTACACATTTACTGGGGGCAAGGCGGTTGGTTACCGAAACCTATTTGCTTTGCCGTGGACTAGCTTCATTGCCGATGATAGTCCCTTCTTTATAAATGGTGTCCTCCATCTTAGAGCAGAGCTTACGATCAAGCACCGACCTCTCTCCGACTAAGTGTTTGTCAGAAGTTTTAGATCGAATGCAACTACTCTACCATGTAGCCCTAACCATTTTGTTTATTTTATTTATCTGTATCTGTATGATGTATCATCCTCGAATGCAAAAATGCAATAACTAGACATCACGTACGTGAGATTTTTTTTTTTTTTTTTGAGGTCAAACAAAACTGTTATTATAAAAGGTGTTGTTTACAATAACAGTTTGAAGTGGAAGAAACAGAAATGATTCCTCCAAAATATAAGCTAATTCTC
>JXTC01000207.1:117997-135275 GCA_002914845.1 Trema orientale
TAGTATCTGATACAAATTCAGGAATAGTAAGAACATCAAAAGATGAGAAGTATTTATTGGGAGCAAAATAAAAGAAATATATGAAACCAATAACTGTAGTAACTTTTAATAGAATTGAAGTTAAAGAAATACTTACAAAATTGGGGGACACTTGAACAACAGACAATCTGTTTTGCCATTAGTTAGTTCTCACTTATTTTCCTTCAAGAAGATCAAAACATTTCATCCTTTTCCCTAGACGATTGGAAGTTATTCAAAGTCTCATCGTGGGGAGATATAAAAGTCCCATCGTGGGGAGATATAAAGTCCCATCGTGGGGAGATATAAAAGTCCCATTGTGGGAAGATATAAAATCCCATCGAGGGGAGATAAAGAACATCTCAAGGTAGGATTATTCATATAAAAGTCCCATTGTGGTAATCGTCTATTGAAGTCAGCAAAAAGTTGGAGCATTAACTTTTATTGTTGGTAATTCATTCAACAATTCTGGGTTTAAGTTTAAAGTAATCTATATGGTTGAAAGTACACGAATCCAATCTTTGGTATCAAATTCTACATGACTTTCTCATCAGAAAATTGTTCTATAAAATCATTTATTAATTCCAACGTTTAAAAGAACTAATTCCTATAAACAAACCCATCCATAAATCCAAAAACAAAGACCAATACGAAATCTTTTTTCAGTGTAAGACAACACCAAATCTTAATCCAACCAAATTGGAGGAAACCCAATATGTTAAAGGAAAAGTAAAATAAAAAATTGACGAAATCCCATCAATCATTTGGATGCCTAGAATAATCAAGCATCATAAAATACACCTTACTAGAGGCAAAACGAAATAAAACAAAATAATAGAGACAAAACAATGAAGGAGAATAAAAACTGAAAAGAAAGGGAAATGAATCAAAATCCCCTATCATACCTGGAACTGAATATTTTTTGAGAATAATTGAGGACGATAATGATGATGATATTGAACACGGGCAAAATTGTGATCCCGATCCCTCGGCGATGATGCCGTTTTTAAAATTACCGAAACTAAGGGGGAAAAAAAAAACCATAAATGAAACAAACCCAGAAACATGCACCCAATTTCTGTTAGCCCCTCTGTTTAGGATTGAGAATACGGGAGAGAACCAAAGTTTTTTGCAGTGCTTTGTCTTGTCGTACATACATTGACACTCAACAACTTAGAGGGAGGGAACCTTTGGTTGTGGGCTAGAAAAGGTAAATGACGAAAAGGAAAGGTGTGATGCGGAATCGGAATCGACGGCTGATATTGATTGAGAGGTATGATAACCGAGCAGATGGTTTGGTGGCGGAAAATGGACGGTGATACCGACTGAGGTAGATTTAGTGTAAGGTTTTTCCAAGAAGACGATGATAATGATGCTAAAGATTGAAGCACTTGACGATCAATATAAATTGTAAGAAAAGGGCATTATTGTGGTGAAGGAAACCACAATAAACAGAATTCCAGCATTAAGCATTCCATCGTATTGGGTTTGGAGAGATAAATATCAAGGAAGATAAAACGAAAAAGGAACGTGCATGTCCTGGGTTTCTAATCTGTTTAATTTAAGAGGAAAAGATGGATAGAGATGAATAATGAGTATAGAAACGAGAGAGAGAGTAAAAGCGAAAACCTCATGACGAAGGAAAGCGCAGTTTGTCTTTTATGATTTATTTGGTTTTATCCACACCGCCTCTAATGCATCCTATGGTATGGTGGGCCCTCGATTTCTTGAGAAGTCTTCGTTAAAGCCAGTTAAGCAAGAAAGGAATGGCGTTTCTTTTTATATCTTAGTGGTTAAGTAAATAGTTACCAATATTATTGAAACCAGAGAAATGGGAGCAACCATTAATTGTTTATTTCAAGATATTAATCCTCCAGAAAAATTTTCAAAAAATACAAAAAGGAGAAAGTCAGATTCAAATCTTCAAATTTTGCAGGGGATATATATTGATTTGTTTGATTCAAATCTTCAAATTTTAGCCAGTACATATATATATATATATATATACACATATACATAACATTATATACAAAGAAGAGGCTTCTACAGATCAAGAAAGTAAGAACACAAGGTTTCCGATGAAATTTACCGATTGAAGAAATTCACTTGAGCGGAGACCAAAGACGAGAAAGAAGGAGCAGAAGAGTCGATCAGAGCCGTTGGCCGTAGGGAGGAGGAGAAAGTCTCATAGATGAACGGTCTGATTTGGAGATGCAGAACAATCAACGGTTACAATGAACCATCTTCCATCCTCAGACTCTCTCTCTCTCTCTCTCTTATATCCATACATAGATCCAATACCTGGTTCATCCAAAACATTCTACGCACAATACTTTTCAATAAAGTGTAAGCAGTTTTTTTTCCTTGGGTGAAATTGCTCGCTCACCAAATATTTGAGATACTTGAGGGTGACGAAAAGTGAAGATTTGTTCTTGTTGACGGGAATTGCAGACTCCAGAGAAGGAGGACACAGTCACAGAGTCTATGTTGTCTTTTTCCAGTATATGTTCGTCATAAAGTTATAATTTATCTACTTTAGTTAGACCTTGCCCGCATTGAAGGACAGAAGAAACAGAGGTTGCCGCAGGCAGGGACAACCCGCCGCGACATAACCCCCATTTTCTAAAACCCCCTTAGCCCTTGCCTCAATTCAACTCACGCACCAACCAAGGGAAACCGATCGCGATCTGAATTGAGCCTTCTGCTGTAGCCTGTTTTTAGTACAATTACTTTTAGTTTTCTTATTTCGCACTTTAATAGACAATATCTTATAGGAATGATTATAAGAAATGCCAATAGGCCAATGAGTTTGTTGTGTATATGTACGTTTATATGTCAATTCTATATGTTTTACTTTTGTGAAGTTTCAACGAAACAAAGGTCCTCAATACTCTATGACTCTATGCGTTGTATCGGATAATAATAATTGTACGTACGTGAGACTCTTTGAGGCTGATAACTAGAAATGTTTATTTTTTATCTATTACCATTTTATCACTCTGTCACAGAGTACTTGTATGAATTGTGAAGAGAACTTTGCACACTAAATTATCATGTACATACCATCGTCATATGAAGGGTTTAATGGAAATTTTGGATTGAGTTTTTATATGATAAGAAAAGTGATTTTCAACTGGAAACGCGGGTTAATAAAATTTTTCTATTTAATAACCAACTACCATATTATGTTCTCATGAAATTGAGAAAGGATCGTATAAAATTATGTATGTATTGCCTGATGTCCAATATTTCTAGGCGTACATCATTGTTTGTAGACGTTCGCACAAGATCTTTTACAAAACTTCCAGGATAACTGACAATTTCGACTAAAACTAAAACGAAGAATGTTTTAAGAGTATTTTCAGAAATGACTTTTCTGATATGTCAGTGTTCTATGACGAGGATTATACAACCATTAAAAAAAGTCATAATTTTATTATTCTAAATACTGTGATTTCTGAAACATAGCGACTACTAAAACATTATCTTTAAACTATCCCTTAGAAAAGTGATTTTAGTGGAAAATACTACTATCTATGTCAAATTCTCATCTTTCAAAAGTAATCTATCCTTTAGAAAAGTGATTTTAGTGGAAAATACTACTATCTATGTCAAATTCTCATCTTTCAAAAGTCAAATCGCGACAAGAGATATTATTATTATTTTTGTTTTTTTTTTTGAAAGGGAAAAAATTATTATTAATTAATTATTAAAAAAATGTGTAATTATAAATATATCCCTTTTTATTTTTTAAATCTTAGCCTTGCACTTTTAGAAATTACATTTCATCTCTTGAGAATTAACATAAAATTTCAATTTCACCTCTATAAGGTTTAAATTTTTACAATAAAAGTTTTAATTAATAAAAATACACTCTTCTTCTATTGTATTGAAACAAGAATTATTTCCAAATAGGTGTTAGAAAATTCTATTTCTTATGTTGGGCCACATATTTTAAACAATTGTATTAGGCCATATTATTCTTAAGGAGACCCAATAAGTGATTTAATAAAGTTGGGACAGAATATCCAACTGGGTATGGATACCAATATGGATACCCTGTTAGTTACCCAGTTGGGTGTGATGGATACCCAACAAGGGACTATATAAAGAACATATTAGGGTTATGGTCTCCACTACCTTTTCACGTACGCTCATTCTCTCTGTGACCTGCCATCAGTTACAGAGAGTTTCATCTGAGTATTTTAGGGATTAGGTTGTGTGGAAGACTAAACCCTCAGGTATCACTATTCGTCATTCATCGCTTCCGCCTTCAGTTCAACCATCCGGATAGTCATCATCTATCATGGACTCAGGTATACTCAATGAATCCCTGCCTATCAGTTTTGCATGAATGATCTAGGGTTTGTATTTGGTATTTGCAATCCCATATTCATTCCAACAAGTGATATCAGAGTAGGGTTTCATGTTAAAATTGATTAGGTTTTCATGCATATCTGCAGTTTTAGTAATCTATACCTATTTGGATTTCAAGGGTTTAGATTATACATGTATAATATGTGATTTTATATGATTTATTGATTATTTTATGCTATGATGGTTAGATTTTGGTTTTTGGGTCGTTCATATTTCAAATTTGGGGCCAAAAATATCATTTTGGGGTTTATTTTGATGTTTGAAGCCATTTAAGCGAATCTAGAATTTTCTAGATTCGTATTGGAACAGTATTTTCGGCAGACCAATTCTGGTTTTCGGTCTACCGAAAATACTATTCCATCAGGATGATTTTCAGCAAAATTTTGATTTTTGGGTCGATTTTTGGGCAGATTTCGGTCATTTTTTACTTAAATCATGTAGTTTCAACCCATTTTCGACCTATTATGGACTAAAATGACTCATACTTCGTCCGTTGAAAACCCTATTTAGTTATAGGGTTGATAAAGTGACGAGCCAATTTCAAAAAGATCGAATCTGATAATTTGGTCAATGTCATATTCGGTCGATCGAAGATGGCTTTTCAGTCGACCTAAAGTTGCCGAAAACCACGATTTGGTCCCTGTGGTTTTTGGTCAACTGAAACTGGTAGAGTCGATTTGTCATATTCGATCGACTGAAGATGGCTTTTCGGTCGACCTAAAGTTGCTGAAAGCCACAATTTGGTCTCTGTGGTTTTCGGTCAACCGAAACTGGCAGAATCGATCGACTGGTTCTGCCAACCGGTCGACCGATTCCTACAGCAAAGAAAATTTCAGTTTTTGGGCTATTTTTTAGTCGATTTTCAGGTATTTCGGTTAATTTTCTTTACACCATTTGTCTTGTATGTTAGATTAAACATGATAAAGAAATATGTTACTAAAGTAACTTCTATTGTGTAGTTTTGTTTAGTCTACTGTATAAAGATGTTTTGAGTTTGTTATTAATGCGGATGATTACCGGCCCAAAGGAAAGTGATCATTTAGCACGACAACAAACACACTTGTGATAATGAATATGTGACGATTCTTTGGTTTCCATGTAGACAATAAATCGGCCCTAAGGAAGTTTTATTATCTGACAGGATTTACCGTCAATATTTGATTGTTACACCTGAGAGTACCACTTGCAAGTTAATACGTCGACCTAAAGGAAAGCCTATTAATGTTGCGCTAGGTATCTTGTGATGGTAGCCCACTTTATATGATTATGTGATATATATCATATTTGCATATTTTGTGATTAATTTGTATATCTATATATGACATTTAAGTTATGAGCATATTTAATTTGTGGTATTATTTTATTTTCTGTTCACTTTCTGCAGCTAGTGTTTCTGCCAATTTGAGTATCATGCCTGTGCTTACATGCACAACTTTAAGACTTGGAAAGATAATGTCATGATCGTACTGGGTTGTATAGATCTTGACCCTAGCACTTAGAAAAGACTAACATGCTGCCCTTATGGAAGAAAGTTCCACTGAGGATAAAAGAAACTTTGAGCTATGGGAAAAGTCTAATCGTATGAGTATCATGATCATGAAACACTTTATTCCAGAAATCATGCGGAACTCTTTGCTAAAAGAAGAAAATGCTAAGGCTTTGCTTGCTGCTCTTGAGAAATTATATCTCAAGAATGAAAAGGATGAGATGATTACTACCTTAGGAAAACTAGTCTCAACGAGGTACAGTGACAAAGGAAATATAAGGGAGCACATCATGCAGATGTCTCATTTGACTGGCAAGCTTAAGGAACTCAAGTCAGAAATTAATGAGAATTTGCTTGTGGCCTTGGTTTTGCTTTCTCTTCCTAATCAGTATGAGAACCTACAGACTATATACAAAGCCTAAAAGGACAAATGGAATATTAATGAGTTAATAGCTACTTGTGTTCAGGAGGAAGAGAAAATCAAAGCTGAAAGGCCTGAAAGTGCTAACTTGACTACTACCTCTAAGTCAGAGAAGAGGAAAATGAATAAGAGTAAGGAAGCTGCAGTAGCTCCACCTGCTAAGGCACAGAAGAAGCAAGATGCGCAAGGTTGCTTCTTTTATGGAAAGGGTGGACACCTGAAGAAGGAATACACTAAGTATATAGCTTGGCGTGTTAAGAAGGATAAACTTCTCATTTATATTTGTTCTGAAGTTAATTTAACTTCGGTACCTAAGGACACTTGGTGGGTAGATTCTGGTGCTACTACTCATGTTAATGTTTCCATGTAGGTTTGCTTATAGAGCCGGAAGTCAAGTGATGATGAAAGAGTCATCTATATGGGCGACGACCAAGTAACTTCAGTAGAGGTCATTGGGCACTTTGATTGTCTTTAAATTCTGGAAAATATTTGGATTTGTATAGAACTTTTGTGGTACCGTCTTTAAGGTGGAATTTGATTTCTACTTCTGTATTAGACAAATCTAGATTTACTTGTTCTTTCGAAAATAATTATTTAGTCTTATGTGTGATTCAATTCTTGTTAGTACCAGTGTTCTTATTGACAATCTTTATATGTTAAATACCCAACCTTCTGTTAATAAAATTTTGCATGTTAATTCAAGAGGTACAAAATAAAATTAACTAATGAGGACTCATCGATATTGTGGCACAAATGCTTAGGACACATTTCTAAACAATGAATTGAATGTCTTGTTTCTGATGGGATCCTTGGTCCCCTTGATTTGGCAGACTTTAAAGTCTGTATTGAGTGTATAAAGGGAAAACAGACAAACGTTAGGAAGTTAGGTGCTAATAGGAGCTCTAGCGTCTTAGAATTGATACATACGGACATCTGTAGTCTATGCCCTATGACTTCTTGGAATGGAAAACAGTACTTTATCACGTTCATAGACAATTATTCTCACTATGAGTACATATACTTGATTTATGAGAAGTCACAATCACTGGACGTATTTAAGGCTTATAAAGCTGAGGTTGAAAATCAGCTTGATAAAAAATTTAATGCTGTCAATTATGATCGTGGTGGTGAATGCTACGGTCGGTATGACGGATCAGGTGAGCAACGTCCAGGGCCCTTTGCTAAGTATTTAGAAAAGTGTGGCATCGTCCCGCAATACAAGAAACCTAGCATGAATGGTATTGCTGAACAACGTAATAGGACACTAAAGGATATGGTAAGGAGTATGATCAATCATTCCACCTTATCAGAATCACTATAGGGAGACGCACTCAAAACTGCAGCATATATCCTTAATAAAGTACCGAGCAAAGTAGAAGCAAAAAATCCTTATGAACTCTAAACTGGGCGAAAACCCGGTATAAGTCATTTACATATTTAGGGTTGTCCAGGTGAGGCAAGGCCTTACAGGTCGAACGAAAAGAAACTGGATTCAAGAACCGTAAGCTGCTATTTCGTAGGGTATTCTGAAAGATCCAGAGGCTATAAGTTTTATGATCCCACAATAAAGTCTTTCTTTGAGACGGAAAATGCCAAAGTCTTTAAGGATATTGAGTTTTGAAGGGAAGATAAGATTAAGGACATTGTTTTTGAAGAGGAATTCGTTCCTCTTCCTATGGTTGCTATTGACAATGGTCAGGACACTCAGGATCCTATTCCTGACAATATCATTGTTCAAGATACAATCGCTCTAGTTCAAGACAATATTCAGAAGGTTCTTATCCTAGTTGAGGCAAATTCTCTATTAGAGCAAACTCAACAACCTCAAGAACTAGTGCCTTTAAGGAGGTCCACTAAAGAAAGGAGAAGTGCGATTCCGGATGATTATGTCATATATCTCTAGGAACATGAGTTTGACACTGGGATAGTGGAAGATGATCCAATTAACTTCACACAAGTCAAACAAAGTTCCAATACTCAAAAGTGGATCGATGCCATGAATAAGAAATGAAGTCTATGAAAGACAATGATATTTGATATCTCATTAAATCGCCTGAAGGTTCGAAGCCCATTGGTTGCAAATGGATATTTAAGATCAAACAGGATTCGAAAGGCAATGTTGAGAGATATAAGGCACTTCTTGTTGCTAAAGGCTTCTCTCAGGAGGAAGGCATTAACTTTAAAAAGACCTTCTCTCCGGTTGCTTCGAAGGATTCCTTTAGAGTTATTATGGTACTCGTGGCTCATTATGACCTTGAGTTTTATTAGATGGAAGTTAAGACAGCGTTTCTCAATGGCGACATTGATTAGATAATTTATATAGTGCAGTTAGAAAACTTTGTATTGAGAGATCCAAAGTCTATGGTCTGCAAACTCAAGAAGTCCATCTATGGTCTCAAGCAAGCTTCCCGTCAATGGTATCACAAATTTCATGAGATAATTCTCTCGTTCAGTTTTGAGGTGAATCATGTTGATGATTGTGTATACCATAAGTTTAGTGGGAGTAAGTTTATCTTTCTAGTACTTTATATTGATGATATACTACTGATAAGTAGTGATATAGGCTTACTATATGACACCAAGAGATTTCTTGCGAAGAATTTCGAAATGAAAGATCTTGGAGTCGTCTCTTTTGTATTAGTTATACAGATATACTGAGATCGTTCTCAGAGTATCCTTGGATTATCACAAAAGAGCTATATTAAAACAGTGCTCAGTAGGTTTGGTAAAGATAAGTGTACACCAACGGACACTCCAGTATCCAAGAGAGATAAATTTAGCCTCAGCCAAAGCCCTAAGAATGATATTGATAAAGAAGCAATGTAATAGTTTCCTTATGCTTCGGCTATAGGGAGTCTGATGTATACTCAAATATGTACACGTTCGAATTTAGCGTTCATAATTGGCATATTGGGCAGATATATGAGTAACCCTGGAATGGATCATTGGAAGGCAGCAAAGAGAGTTATGAGGTACTTACAGAGAACAAAGGAATACATGCTCACTTATCAAAGATCGGACATTTTTGAGATCCTTGGGTACTCCGACTCTGATTTTGCGGGATGCCTAGATAGTAAAAGATCCATATCAGGCTATGTCTTTCTTTTAGATGGAGGAGCTATTCCCTAGAAGAGTGCCAAGCAGACACTCGTAGCTACTTCAATTATGGAGGCAGAATTCATAGCTTGTTATGAGGCATCCAATCAAGGGATATAGCTGCAAAACCTCATCACTGGGCTGCATGTAGTAAATGGCATTGAGAGACCATTGACACTTTATTGTGATAATAACTTGGTAGTTCTATATTCCAACAGCAACAGGAGTTCATCAAAGTCAAAGCATATTAACATTAAGTTCCTAGCTGTAAGAGAAAAAGTTCATAGTCATTCAGTGTCAATTAAGCATATCGGTACAAACTCCATGATAGCGGATCTGCTTACCAAAGGTTTGTCACCTAAGGTCTTTCACGACCACACTGCTCTTGTGGGTATTGTATTTTTGGATGTTATGCAGTTTTAGTGGGAGTTTATAATTTAGTTTAGATACTTAATGTGTGACACTTGTTTGTATTTTGTATACTGCAATATTTTGGTTGATGATGGTTTTCATTGTAGACTCTGTTCATAATATATTATATGATGCATTTCATATTTTCTTGCTTTCCCGTTGTGGTTAACAATAAGGTTTATGGTAATACACTAAAAGGGAAAGACAAAGGTCGATCTCAATAAAGTTTCGAGTGGACTAGTTAGAAATAGGCACGGTAAATCACATTGCGTGTAATTTTCGTACCACATTCCATAATCGATCTGTGTCATTCGGTATATTAGTACAGTGATCATTGAGGCTTCTGCTAGGAAATTGAGGTTTCAATCTTACTTTCTCTTATTTTAAAGATAATAAACATTTGATTTAGTACTAATGATTTAACTTGAGTGTGTAGTGAAATAACTTTAAAAGTTCTAACTCAAGTTAATGAAGGAATCAAGCTTGAAGATGGATACATATTAGACTTATTAGAACCAAGCTTGAAGATGGATAGAAAAGAGCTTGAAGACAAAGATCAAGAATATAAGACTTAGACTAGCAAATGTTATATACTTAGTTCTTGTACTTGAATACTTGTTCACATATAATATGATCTTAATGGCCTAAATTTTTCATAAAATTAGAAATTTTCAAACCAAAACTATCAAACTTATTTATCTCAAATTAAAATAAGAAATTTATTTTAGACAAGTTTTTAAATTGATTTTTGAATTTCTATAGTTTCCATGTTACATAAAAAATCAATTTATGAAGTCACATTTTGAAAATAATTGAAAAAGACTTGAAATAAAATTCAAATATTGCTCTTGGATAGAATCGGCAGACCAGCCAGTCTACCTATTCCCCTGCATATTTTTCAGCAATTTTCATATTCGACCGTTAGATCGCACTTTCAACGGCTAGTATTTTCGGTCGACCGAAAATATACTTTCGGTCTATCGAAAATGACAGAATGTCTGTAAACGGTTATAAACGACTAATTTTCATTCAAGTCTTTAAATAGAAGCTTTTTTGACACTTGAAACAATCTTCGAACATTCATACATTGCTTATATAATATTTTTAAAGTGTTCAAATCAATTTTTGTGATTCAAACTTTCAAATCTACTTTTTCACAAAAATTACTTGAGCCAAACTAGATCATATCTTGTGCTTATATTTATTCTCTCTAAGCTTACCTTGTATCAAATACTTTCATTAGAGAGAGATTCTAGTTGAGAGATTCAACAAAAGCGGAAATTATAATTGTGGACTGAGGTTGCTACCGGAGTCAAAACAATCCATTTTAGGTGAGGTTGTCACCAGAGTCTAAACAACCCGAGTGTAGGTGAGATTGTCACTTGAGTCTAAACAACCCGTGAGTTGGTGAGATTAGCACCATTATCTAAATAATCCGTGTAGGTGAAGATTGGGACCAGAGTCAAAACAATCCAAGGTTAGGCGTGATAGAGCCGGAGTCAAGACTATTATAAAGGCGTGAGTGTGCCTTAGGAGAAATCACTCGTTGTGTATAAGGGTCAGTCAAGCCCACAATCTTGATCTGAATAGTGTAAGCTCAAAGAAGTTGCCGAGGGCCAGGGACGTAGGCAAACCATCGTGTTTGTCAAACCTCGTAAAAACTGAGTTTATATCTTCTCTATTCCTACACTCTTTACTTTATTACAAGCTATTTAACTGAGTGTGTGATATTTAGTGTGATTAATATACTTGCCATTATTGCTATATGTTTTGTATTATTGTTGATTTAGCTTAAAAGTTTCAAAATAGTGGTCTATGGTTTTAAATAGTTGAACAGTTTCTTAAAACGTCTTAAAACCCAATTCACCTCCTCTCTTAGGTTGTCAATATTGGGCTAAAAATAGCTAACAGGTTCTAGTTACCATCTAAATAAGTACAACGACGAGCGCTTTAGTTTCGTGCTAATATGTCTGATGGATGGGATTGCAACTTGAGGGATATTCAGGAATAATATGGCATATTCACGGCCATACTACAATATTGCAATACAATTGTATTTGGTACATACGTGACCCAAGTGTGAGATTATTAGGAAATTCTATTTCCTATGTTGGGTCACATATTTTAAACAATTGTATTAGGTCATATTATTCTTAAGCAGACCCAATAAGTGATTTAATAAGGTTGGGTCAAGATATCTAACTAAGTATGGATACCAATGTGGATACCCTGTTAGTCGCCCAATTGGGTGTGATGGATACCCAACAAGGGACTATATAAAGAACATATTAGGGTTATGGTCCCCACAACCTTTTCACGTACGCTCATTTTCTCTGTGGCCTGCCATCAGTTACAGATAGGTTGTGTGGAAGACTAAACCCTCAGGCATCACTATTTGCCATTCATCGGTTCCCCCTTCAGTTCAACTATCCAGATAGTTATCATCTATCATAGACTCAGGTATACTCAATGAATCACTGCCTATCAGTTTTGCATCAATGATGTAGGGTTTGTGTTTGGTATTTGCAATCTCATATTTATTCCAATAATTGCTTCTAAATTAATAGAAATCTATTGTGTTTTTTCAATATCAGATCTTTTTATAATAATAAAATATTTCAAAACAATGAAATGGGAGTGAAATTTTAATTTTTAAAATAATTTAAGTTTCAAAACACTGAAATAAGAGCGAAATTTTCATCAGTTGATACTTTTTTTGCAAAATTATATTTTACACAAATGTAATTCTTAAACGTAAGGTTGAATTAAAAAAAATTAAAACCACATGGGATATAGTTGTAATCACTCTTTTTTCTGAAATAGGTGGAGAGAAGGGGGAAAATGCAAATGCAATAGGTTTTTTCTTTTTTTTTTTTCCCATAACAGTTACCTATTTTTGGTATTAGTTTTAATTCCGGATTTGCCCTACTCTTCTATCGCTGGGTTAAAGGGCAAAACCGTCTGATCACAATACACCGCCTAAATTCAGTCTCAGTTTCCAATTCCAACTCTTACTTACGTGACCTCTCCACGCAATAGAGGGAGATAAAAGGAGAGGCATTCGTAGGGTTTGAGTAAACAATTTTCTCAGAGACATTTACACAAACAAATCGTAGACAAAAGCTCGACTCGATTCTTTCTTTAGGGTTTTCTTTTTCTCTTCAAGCAAAGCAAACCCTAACCTAACCAGCCAAGCCAAGCCAAGCCATGCCGAAGAACAAGGGTAAGGGAGGCAAGAATCGGAAGAGGGGGAAGAACGAGGCGGACGACGATAAGCGTGAGCTGGTTTTCAAGGAGGACGGCCAGGAGTACGCCCAGGTCCTCCGCATGCTCGGCAATGGCCGCTGCGAGGCCATGTGCATCGACGGCGCCAAGCGCCTCTGCCACATCCGCGGGAAGATGCACAAGAAGGTCTGGATCGCCGCCGGCGACGTCATCCTCGTCGGCCTCAGGGACTACCAGGACGACAAGGCCGACGTCATCCTCAAGTACATGCCCGACGAGGCCAGGCTGCTCAAGGCCTATGGAGAGTTGCCGGAGTCTACCAGGCTCAACGAGGGTGTTGCCGGTGGCCTCGATGACGAGGACGTTGGCGAAGGCAATGGTTATTTCGACTTTGCGGAGGACGAAATTGTTAACATTTAAACCAATAAACGATTGTCGTTTTGATTTGATTTGATTCGACGACATTGATAGCCAATTTTTTATTTTTTTTTCCCCCTCAATTTGACTAGTGTTCTGTTTAGGGTTTATTGTAATTTGGATATTTGATCACATATATGTAGTATGGGTACTAAATTTGATGCAATAATCGGGTTTTATTTTAGCTTCTTCCTATTGCGATGTTGACACAAAGTTTTGCATATGGTGCTTCAATTGTGTGCTGGTGTTGGTGTTGGTGGGTTCGGTTTGATTGGATTGGATTGGATTGAAGGATGATGATGGTCTTAATCCTACGATTATATTGCATGTTATATTGAAATTTATATGAATAGTGTTTCGGTTTGGATTTTAACGAATTATGATGTTCTGCTTTAATTTAATTTTTTCCAGAGTGATTTTTGATTTTTGGTGGTTTGATGATGATGATGACGATAATGATGATTAGGCCATACCAACGTTATGATAATGGCAGGTTTAGGTTTTTCTTTTCTCATGGAGCACGTTCACGGTTGTATTTCTCGAGCTATTAACAATTATCACCCTTACGTTTTGTTTTATTTATCTTGTTAATTTCACGAGACATGAGTCATGACATGTTCTGGCTACATGAAAACTTTATTGTTTGATGATTTGAATGTGATACAATTGTATTTGAATGGCTTTCTCGAACTAAATTAGACGTTTGAGAATCTAGTATGTGGTCTCGTTTCATTGAGCTTCTCTGCTTTGTCTGTTGCCCTTTTGTTAATTACTCATTTTCGAGTTCAATGGTCGGTGTAAACATAGTTTCCTTTTCTTGGATAAGAGTAATTTCCCAAAAGTCCAGAGACAATGGTATAGCAATAACTTACATTTGCCCCGTCTACTTTCATGTTGGCTTGAAGTAAAGTCGTAGTTTGATGCCATACGATAGCTAAGACGTCTCCTTTTTGGGCAATTTCATTAACATTTAAACAAACTAGTTGGTCGATGTATAATTAAAGAGCTAAGATTTTTTCAAGTGTTATCACTGGAAATAATTGGCAAGAATAATCAATGTAGAGACAGACATGAAAATTGTCACGTCTTATTGAAAGGATGAAGGGAAATACAAAGGTTACTAGGATTGATACAAAAACTATTCTACATCACATCACAGGATACAAATGCCTCTTTACGGGGAAATACATAAACCAAAATACAGGGATAACAGAGAGTAACATGCTTCGAGTCTTGCCACCGCACAGATGCATTTACTCTGTTCCAGCAATCTTCTTCTTCAAGGCTTCAATATCTGTAGCTAGTTCTTTTCTGCTTGACTGTGAGGAAAAATAAAAATAGATGTCTGATTTCTGTTTTAAGTATCTAAACATAAACGGTAATTATAGACATGTGCTTTAAGCGCTCAATGACAGAAAGAATGATGTTGTTCATACTAAAAAGCTCTTGTTAACAGGAATACTAAACAATATATTGGAATGCAGCGCCTACTGGCTACTGTTCAGCAAAACAAAAGATTAGATTCAGAGCACGTCAACATTGTTAAGAGTCTCAGATTTACCTTGAAGAGTAGGTAACGGTAGACGAACCAACCCGTATATCCTAGCCCTACCAACTCCAAGATCTTGGGAAGCTGATAAGAGAAGAAGCTCAACTCAGAGTAGTTTAATTAATTTGCACAGAGAAAAACATAGCGAATATAAGGGTGAACCCTAATTTATGCAAACGATCTTTTCAAGATTTGTCATCTCCTTGATATTGAGACTAGAAGGGTGAATTCTACTTAAAAATTTGACTTACCAGAGGCACCGAGTTGACGGCACCAACAAGTATTGAGGAGAGCCAGACGGCAACTATTGCCCCACCCCCATACAGAAGTACTGTGGACTTGTTTTCAACTGCATCCCACTGATAAGGAACATCAAGAAAATCATTTCAAACCAAAGATTCGTTGGACTGGGTGTAATTCGTAACACTAAGAAAATCAGAAATGAGAAAAACTTATTTTTTAATGATAACACAATATTAGCTGTAGTTCTAACCTTCTCCTTCAAGTCTGTGAAAAGCTCACCAGCATCAACAGAAGTGGATGTTTCTTCTGAAGATGAAGCTTTAATCTGAAGAAGCAAAGGCCTCCGAGACTCTAGATTCAAGAAAACATGCTACTTCAGCATAGAATGAAGCGAGAAAAGGAACAACATGAGCTCAATTTACGTTTCATTAATACAAACCAAGAAGAGGTTTTTTTTTTTGAACGACCAAGAAGAGGTTTTAGTGTACGACATTATATATATACATAAAGGTGGTGAAAAGACAACAGTATAAACAACGCTTATCCATTATGTTGGGCTTCCAAACTTGGTTTCTACCATAAGCCAGTCAAAACATTTATATGTACGCATGTCTAGTTAAATCTATGTGTTTCAACTTTCAAAAATGCACACTATTCGTGGCATTATATTCTTCCATAAAGCTAAACAAAGGCGATCAGTTTCCATGTCATAGCAATGAATTTGGATTGCAAAGAACCAGAAGGTCAAAACAGTAAAAATTTGTTCCTTCAATTGCAAATAATACATCATCATAAAAACAAATCATAAGCGCACAATTNCTTCAGCATTCAACAAGAGAAGTCATATAATTCAACCAAAAACCAACAAAATCTTCTCACTCGTACTAAAAGTAAAAAACCCAGATAAAAAAACTACATGTTTAGTTACCAGAACAAACCAATTCACTCGAAATACAAGTGTTCGACGAAATGCCTCAAAGAAATCAAAGATGAAAACTATACCCGAGACTTGTCTTAGAGGAAAAGAAGATGAAGATGAAGATGAGGAGAGGCGAGGTGGGAGGTGAGGCAAGGCGGAGCAGCGAGTGGGTTGACTCGAGAAGCGAGGGATGACGACGGTGGTGGTCGCCGCATACGCCGCCGATGCTGCTGCCATTGTGATTACCAGCGTATGTGGCCAAAGCTAAGCGATTCCTATCCTTGAAAGAGTAAGGAGTTTGAGTCCTCTGACTTTGGTAGCTGATTGCTTCCAAAGAGAAGAAAAAAAAATATATTTTTTAGTTTTTTTGGGGTCAAATTTTCAGTGTTTGGTATTGGTTTGTTTATTATCCATGTTGGTTCGGCCTTGGGAGCCTCATTCCAGAGCTTGACACGTGGCATGTAAAAGCATTATGATTGGCTAGCTCCCTATCTGAAATCCACGTTTGCGGTCTCCTCTCTTTCTTTTCAACGGGTGGTTGCCTTCGTCATGATGCTATTAAAATGAAAATTGAAATTCGAAATTTTCAATTTTTTTCTTAACCTTTCTACTTTCTTGTATTTGTGTACATAGGAAACACTTTCACGTTTAATATAGTTATTTTTGGGCAATAAACAAATATGTTTTTATAAAAAAAAGTTCCAATATCTCCAATATAAATTACCTGGAACAGGAAATTTCTCTCTAATAATTAAGCTTATCCCCACTATTAAAGTCACTCTAGTTAAGCCATGTGCCAATGGTTGACCATGTCATCAGAAATAAGAAAAATAAGCTAAAATGCATCCAAGAGAAATGCTAAATTCACTTTCATTTTCACTGTCATATCTCATTATTTGACATATAAATACCACTGTACTTATAATATTATTATAATGTGAGACATTTTAGTAGTCTACATATGAAGCAGTACGACATAAGAATGAAAAAAAATAGAGACTTAACACTCTTCATGCATCTATTAGCAATATGTAATATTTTTTGCCTAGCATGATTTTAGACTTATTTAGTTTTTATATAAAGAAAACCCACTTAATAATTATTTCAAATCAAGTT